>JASXSY010000396.1:0-227376 GCA_034509805.1 Sipha maydis | reverse complement strand
GATATACCTATCACTGAATATTGTTAAGGCTGTATGGAGGAAAATGAAAAACTTGGGATACCTGCACCATGTCAACAACAATGAGAATGCTTCTAAAACATTGAGACTCTTATTGTCTTTGCCATTATTGCCAGCTAGAGAAATTAATAGAGGATTTTTGTTAATTAGAGCTTTTGCGCAAAATCATGAGGTGCATCTAGAAAGATTGTTGACTTATTATGAACGGTAACATATTATTAATATAACATAATAAACGAACAAAAAATATATATTTACTTATAACAAAATTGGTTAAATAAGTATTTTCTAAAATAACAAATACTTTTAGCTATATCAAAATCTTTAGCCAATGGTAAATATATATATAAATATTTAAGCAAATTCTACATTTTCTAAGTACAGAAATTAATTTTAATTTTAATTTTAAAACTAAATACTAAATGAAAAAATATATAAAAAAATCCAGACTCAATAACGGTAAAATGTATTATTTTAATTGTAGTTACTGGATAAAAAATATTGGTCCACAAATTGTTTCAGTACATGGATTGCCTCGGCGCACCAACAATAATATTGAAAGTTTTCATAATGCCCTAAGACTAAAGTTTTCTGTGGCTCACCCAAGTGTATGGGTATTTCTTGGTAAGAAAATATTAAAATATACAATAAAAATAAATAATTTAATTAATTGATAACAAAGAAAGTATAAATTGTTTTTTTCAAAAATGAATACATACCTTCCCAAAAAATTAATGGACAGGGTCATGTAGTAAAAGTAAACTAGTTAATTTTGTCTATTTTCCAATCCTGAAAAAAAAAATCAAATGTAACTCATCATTCATGCTTTATTATTATGCAGCTCTCTGTTATCAAGGTTATTAATTATTAAATTCTATATTTAAACTTTAAAATATTTAGATCCTATTGGATAACGCCGTGTTTTAAAAAGAATAATTTATGAAAATAAATTAATTCCAAGGGTTTGCGGGTATTCAATTATGTATTACTACATTTTTACATATTTTTTAAACTCCTGCTGATACCTAAAAAGTATTGTAATGCTTAATATTATATAACATATAGAAAATAATTTACTAATATATTAAATAAATGTAATATGGTTTGAATGCAAAAAATTGATTGTAATAAATTAAATCATACATTTATTCAGGCCAATAGTGAAAGTTAAATATTGTCTAAAAACTTAAATTTTAGTTAGACTTGTAAAAATTACATTTCTAAATTGGATAATAAAATTACAATTTCTCGTTACATCTTAAAAATATAATTTCATAACATTTTTTTTCTTAAGTTTATTGAAATAAATCTCATGTTTACAATTTACAAGTAAAAATCTATTTTCTCAACAATAATTATAGATGTCTACTACTTATCCTAATAACTACCATAACATTTATCAGTTTAAATTGACAATTAAATAAACAATATTTAGGTAGATTGTTAGAAATGATTTGAACTAGATAATTAGATTACATTTTGATTTACTGACAGAGTTAAGATACAAAATTAAAATATAAGATAAACATAGAGTACAAGTAAAACAGTTTAAATATTGATAATGAATAATAATAAATTTGATTTAAAACATATGTTGAAGTCATATACATAATAATAAATTTTAAATACAGAAGACTAGTCACTTCAATAAAAACCACTAATAATTTAATCTAACTCATTAACATTTATATATTTCATACTTACAGGTCATCCAACATACTTGAGCAGCAACTTCCACATTATGGAGCAACAGCTGTTCAATAACTTAAGACCAACAAAGTAATTGCGAGCGAAGTTCTTGACAAACTTTCAACACATAAAATCTGCTACAGACCAGTTTGAGTTAGGGCTCATATCTATGTGGCAATTTTTACAGCGATGTTCACATGTCAGTGCAGCATATGATCAGAGGCAACGAAACTGGGAGAGAATGTATGATAATGAACCAGTGGTGCCCAATAATATAGTCAATCCACTGTTACCCCAGCTTAATCGTGATATGATGCATATCGAGCAAGACTTACTTTTAAATAATGTACTTGATAATCAGCCAGATCCACCAAATGTACCACATACCCAAGACGGCATTGAAAATAGAAATACATGTATGGTATGCATGGTTATATCACTACAGCAAAGTATTGAACATTATATAATTATACCATGTGGTCATGCATGGGTGTGCAACACATGTGTCGGACAGTTGAACCATCTCAATGCAGCTTGTCCCATGTGTCGAGCTAGAAATATTTCATTTCAACGTATATTTTTTACATAATTTGTAAGGAACAAAAAAAAAAATTTTAAATGTATGTAGATATATTTAAAAATGAATATCTATCTAAGTATATTTGTATTTTTGATGGAACCTCTGATGATTCTATTTACACATAGGTGTAAACAAAAATAAAAATAATAGTAATAATTAACAACTTAATAAATTCATAAAAATTATAATCTAGATCAGATATAATGCATTATAATTAATAATACTTCTTTATAAAAGCTACACTGTTGAAAAACTTACATCTACTTACAACAAAATTAAATTTTTAAAAAAAAATCTACCTATGATTTTTTTAATGGTGAACGTTTTTGTTGATGTGATTCGATCATTTATATATTTGTACAGCCTGCCTTGACCATATCTCAATTTCTTAGCTGGACTTACCGTAGTAGATGATTATAAAAATAAATTAATATTAAATTATAATATTCGAAAAATGTTACCTACCTGTCATATAATGTATCTATGAGACGAATGAATGACTGATGGTGCCAATCTGCCATGATAGTCACTGTTTATCGCTCGGAATAAAAGTGTGTCGTCGTCGTTTAGTCGTGTGACGTGGTACCATGGAAGTGTCAAGTGTATAACCGTATTTGAAAATACCGATTTCAATCCGCGATCGTCATTGTTGCGGAAAAGTATATATGATACTGTCATTGTTAATTGATATTTTCTTCGTAAAAGAGTACGTCGGAGTGGAATATGATTGGAATTTATAAACACAAAATGTATTTTTAGTAAAATAATACCATTTATCTGGCACGTACTAAAATAGTTACCGTACGTAGGCGCCACCGTGACGACAACACCTCTCTTATCTTGACTTACAATAGCACTCTGGTTCATAAATGCCGATTTATAGGAGGGAGAGAAGAAAATTCGAAGAATTATAAATATAATACAATTGATTATATTTTATTATATATATATTATAAATGTTTAATCAAATATAATACCTATATAATATAGGCTATATTCTTTACTCTTTGCTATATTCATATTTATACAACCGTTCAACTTCTGCTTTCATTGTTATCCGTTAGCAAGGTTTATATTATATTATCTATAAATCTTGATCCGTTAGTACCGTTTTTTGTTGTTGTGAGGAAACCTTAAAATCCGGCGACATTATATCCTCAACAAAATATTTAAAAAAAAAAATTGCAAATAGGTTTTACCGTGTAAAGGTCGCTCCACACTATGCATATTTCGCGTTTCGTGTTTCACGTTTCGTAGTGTTTTATTTTATATATATATTTTCGTGTCCTTTAATTTCGTCAATTTTACCGCCTCGTTCGCTAAACACTACGAAACCGTTTTCACAAAAAAAATTACAGATGGACGTAATTTGAAATAAAAAAAGATTCCATATTGCATACGAGTCTGCAATGAAGTACCACATTTTATGTCTTTGCCGTCCTTGTCATCATATGTAGCACATAACCAGGGTTGCCAGAAACCTTCGTAGCAACATCGCCGCTAGAAAGCGCTAATACCGCCCAAATCGCCTGTCCATTTTGAATCACAAAATTGCCCAAATCGCCTTTATCAAATTTCTTAAATCTTTTATTTTGCCGTTATCATAATATTTTTTTCATAGATAATAGAAAAATAAAATATTATCATCAAATATTAGTGAATACTAAAAAATAATATAATAATACAATATAATACTGTATTGACAGCCGGTAACCATGTTTGTTGTGTGTAATAATAATGATTCATAGTAGTTAAGTACTACTACGTTGATATATAATACTATTTAAATGTGTGTATGTATTAAATAATTAGATTCTAACAAAAAATTAATTTATATCGCTTCAGTAAAATACCATTCAATTAGAATTTTGATTTATAAATTGAATACTTTTAATACAAATTCATCTAACAGATAAGTAATAATATAAGTCAATACTAAAATCATTGAAAATACCTATATATTTTTTGTAATGTTACGTGCCACCAGCTAGATTTCAACTTGTGCAGTCGATGATGAATTTTAATTTAATAAAATGTGAGACTTTAACTTTTACAATACGTTTATTTAAATAATTCAAAGTGTTATAACAATTCATAAAACAGAGTGACGTGAAGTTGCTTGCAGTTCCATGACTACAACTCATCTGATTTGTGGTTGATTCGGACGCTCTTTTATATGGCTCGATTGACGTCATTGGAAAGCTGCACCCGGTTGTTTGGTGATTTCCAGGAATAGGCTTATGACCTTTTATGGTCTCGTGGACTGTTGCCCTTGCTGTTTGGTGCTGAATCGCCAAATTAATACATGATAGTGCCGAATCGCCTTATTAGGACATTCTCAGTATTCCTAGTTACATCTCCAATTTATATTTAGATATAATATTATTACATTATTAGATTATTACAAGTTACGTAATGTGTATTTTATATATACTGATAATCAGATATTATAGTATGCATGGAGGCCCATAACACCTCCCCACTAAAAAAAAGGTTTCGGTCTGCAAGACAGAAATCTTTTACAAATTATTCTTTAGATAAGACTTTCTTACATTTTTTTTTTTTTTAAATAGTATATATGTTTACATTAATATATATATAATATATAATATATATATATATATATATATATATTAATAAAATCACTTGCATTTGTAAATTGATATATGTCATCTTCTCCTGTACATTTTGGTATTAATTGTACTGCTTCTTCTAACCTGATTACTACGTTAGTGTTACTCATTTTTGGTTCTTTCAAATTTTAATTCTTTATGCTCAATGTCTACCTGACTTCTTGTTCCTATACGTATTTTTTCTTTTTCTAAATCACTTTTTTCTTTTTCTGGGATACTTTCTCTAAACGTTTTATTTAATTCTTCGTCACTATAACTTTCTTCAATTTTATTCACTGGATTAGCTACTTCCAATGGAGATGAGCCTAATGTGTCACGGTTACTCATAAATAATTCTCAATAATAACTTCAATAATATACATCTATAATAACTTCAATAATTTTCTCAATAATAATTCAATAATAATCTCAATAATGCTCACAATAAAATTCTCAATATTGTTGCGTGCCGGTATGGGAGTACCGGACAGTGCAACGAGAGAAGAGTCCTCAAGTGACAGTTGCTCAATCAATGTTAGATAATTTAAATAATATGAAATAATGAACTCTAGACTTTATTAAATATAACTTTATTAAAATAATTCTAAGTCCAATATTTAATTCACATATAAAAATTATTCTAAGTCCAAAATAATTATAAAATAAAGTAGCGTGAAGGTGCATACATAACAAGACTAAAAACACATCTGAAAATGGGTCTGTTCCCGGGTTCCTTATATACCCCGATCTTGTGAGAATCTCTCATTCCTAATCTCGATTATGTCTATCACAGGATGTGGTTAGTAGTGCCTTTTCCCGTGTGAATCATCGGATGTGTGATTTCACATATAGAGTTTTATCCCTATCGTACATATACATATACACATATATATATATATTATATATGTCTTATTGACCACACTGTCTTATCGTAATGTTCATTACGATCCCACGCACATTTTGACTAGTCACGCTTATCCATCTTCTATATATTTTGACTAATGTGCCTATCTATCTGTTGTGCCCAATGGTCACATCTTTTACATGTTCCCACGCATTTCCGATCATTCATAATTTGTATTTGTCTATCTATCTGTTGTACCCTATGGTTACATCTTTTATATGTTCCCACGCATTTCCGATTACTCATAATTTGTATTTGTCTTTTAATGTTATGTCTAACCAAGGTCTATGAGATTATATTCACATATGTCCCTAACATCGTGATATTTATGTATATTATATTATTACATTAGTTATGTATGCCCGTAACAATATATATCCACAATAATTCTCAATAATTCACAATAATAATTCTCAATATAATTCTCAATAAATCTCATTATAATTCTCAATAATAAATCTCAATATAATTCTCAATAATAATTCAACAGTAATCAATAATAATTCAATAATAATTCACAATATAAACTTCAATAATAATTCCCAATATAAACTTCAATAATAATTTCCAATATAAACTTCAATAATATAATATAACATAATAATTCTTACAACAAGGCGGAGTTGGACGATCCAAAAGACATCTTCTGACTGTTTGAAATTGAAATTTTGCACAATGGGGTGTATGTTCTTTCTTCGGAGTTGGAGAAAAAGTGATCAGTTTCTTCTCTCGGTGATTCGAATTGAATTGAACTGCCTCCGTAAAATATTATATAATTTTTTATTAAATAAAAAACAATATAATTATTTTTCTTTTTGAAGAACCCTGTCCGCAGCGCCAATTGTTACGTGCCACCGGCTAGATTTCAACTTGTGCAGTCGATGATGAATTTTAATTTAATAAAATGTGAGACTTTAACTTTTACAATACGTTTATTTAAATAATTCAAAGTGTTATAACAATTCATAAAACAGAGTGACGTGAAGTTGCTTGCAGTTCCGTGACTACAACTCATCTGATTTGTGGTTGATTCGGACGCTCTTTTATATGGCTCGATTGACGTCATTGGAAAGCTGCACCCGGTTGTTTGGTGATTTCCAGGAATAGGCTTATGACCTTTTATGGTCTCGTGGACTGTTGCCCTTGCTGTTTGGTGCTGAATCGCCAAATTAATACATGATAGTGCCGAATCGCCTTATTAGGACATTCTCAGTATTCCTAGTTACATCTCCAATTTATATTTAGATATATTATTATTACATTATTAGATTATTAC
The DNA here is from genome assembly GCA_034509805.1 of Sipha maydis. NCBI lineage: Eukaryota > Metazoa > Arthropoda > Insecta > Hemiptera > Aphididae > Sipha > Sipha maydis. Next base: position 220,297 of record JASXSY010000396.1, on the reverse strand, counting down.
AAGTTACGTAATGTGTATTTTAAATATACTGATAATCAGATATTATAGTATGCATGGAGGCCCATAACAGTAAGAAAAAAATGATTTTATTGTGCCTTACTTAAAAATAACAATTTATGGTATTCTACTTAAATATCACATGAAAAAACATCAATAAGTTATTAACTTTCATAATAACTAATAACAAACTTTACAACAACAAGGTCTTTAAATAAATAACATGTAAATAATTGCTTGACAAAATAATATTATTTTATTATACATTTGTTTAAAAGTTTTTATTCGCCTGACACTGTGCGAATACAGAAATAACTATTATCATTTAACAATTGTCATATTATAATATTTCTGTTTGGTTAATTGGATTTTCTTTATAGATAATAATTTATTATCTATGATTTTCTCACAGATAGTGTAACTGATAAAAAAAATGAAAAAAATGTATTTTCTTATCAAATTGTTGTTATGAACCAATAATTGGTAATTAAACTAAATAAATTATAACATTTTAATATTTTTGAAATCGCCCAATAACGCCAAATGAAAATTTTAAATCGCCCAATTGGCGATAAATCGCCCAACCTGGCAACCCTGCACACAACTATATTGTTACGTGCCACCGGCTAGATTTCAACTTGTGCAGTCGATGATGAATTTTAATTTAATAAAATGTGAGACTTTAACTTTTACAATACGTTTATTTAAATAATTCAAAGTGTTATAACAATTCATAAAACAGAGTGACGTGAAGTTGCTTGCAGTTCCGTGACTAGAACTCATCTGATTTGTGGTTGATTCGGACCCTCTTTTATATGGCTCGATTGACGTCATTGGAAAGCTGCACCCGGTTGTTTGGTGATTTCCAGGAATCGGTGTGTGACCTTACGTGATGCTGGCTTTGTAGAAATGCCGCACCTGGTTATCTGGTTTAATTCCTTTTTATGATACTGTGGACTCGTTGCCCTTGCTAATTTGATAATTTCCAGGAATAGGTATATGACTTTATATGATGATACCTTATTCGTGGAAATTCTGCACACGGTTTATTGCTGAATCTACTTTTATAGTTCTAATATACTTTATTAGTTTACAATACTTATTTTTAGGTGTGACAGGCACATAATTATGATTAATATAAAGTTTATATCATTATTCTCAGTATTCTAAATATACATGTGGTCATAATATGTTATATGATGTATGGAGGCCCATAACACCTCCCCACTAAAAGAAAGGTTTCGGTCTGCAAGACAGAAATCTTTTACAAAATATTCTTTAGATAAAACTTTCTTACATTTTTTTTTTTTTTTATACAATATGTTTACATTAATACATATTACTTTAACAATTATTGCTTTAACACTCTGAATATATATAATTAGATTAATATTACATTTTTTTTTTTTATAATGACATTTTTATATCTTTGGTTAGTAATTACAATTTTTTTTTTTTTTTATGTTGCATACTTGCATAATTTTACAATAAAATAGTCTTAAATTCTAATATTAGTGTTTATTTTCCCTTTACCATTTTACAATATAATATAATATTATTATCATTGAATTATTCTTTTGATTACAGTCTACTGAAATTGTGATTAATTGAGACTAACTATTAAATATTCTATTGTTTATAATTGTTGAAATCAAATTGTCATTCCCAGGACCCTCTACATTTATATGTATTACTCCATGTAATGGTGTTCAATATGATTTACTCAATTTTAACGTTAAAATATTTTCTAATTAATATTGTTTAATTATCTCATCATGTGACTATGAGTTAAATGTGGATATACCTCCTCTTTTCTTACTTCTAATTCCTCTCTCTCTTCTATTGTTCGTAATTTAGTGTGTATATTAGAAAATACCATCTTCAACTAATTCATCTATAATTCTACCCAATTCATTACAGGTGGGTCCTGCTGAATTTACATATATGACGTCTTGCGTGAATTCTTGTAATCCAAGCATTATATTTAGTAATTGATCGCCTGTATAAGGTTCTGTCATTAAGTTATTAGCATCCATTATATGTTCAATAAAACATGGTAGTTTAATAATACTTCCTAATTCTCGTATTCCTAATTCTATATGGTTTTCACCTCCTAAAAACTCTCGCAATTTTCTCATAAATTCCTTCGCTCTTTCCATGGTAATAATGATTTTATCTATATGTATTTTTTCTTTTTCTAAATCACTTTTTTCTTTTTCTGGGATACTTTCTCTAAACGTTTTATTTAATTCTTCGTCACTATAACTTTCTTCAATTTTATTCACTGGATTAGCTACTTCCAATGGAGATGAGCCTAATGTGTCACGGTTACTCATAAATAATTCTCAATAATAACTTCAATAATATACATCTATAATAACTTCAATAATTTTCTCAATAATAATTCAATAATAGTCTCAATAATGCTCACAATAAAATTCTCAATATATATCCACAATAATTCTCAATAATTCACAATAATAATTCTCAATATAATTCTCAATAAATCTCAATATAATTCTCAATAATAATTCAACAGTAATCCCAATAATAATTCAATAATAATTCACAATATAAACTTCAATAATAATTCCCAATATAAACTTCAATAATAATTCCCAATATAACTTCAATAATATAATATAACATAATAATTCTTACAACAAGGCGGAGTTGGACGATCCAAAAGACATCTTCTGACTGTTTGAACTTGAAATTTTGCACAATGGAGTGTATGTTCTTCCTTCGGAGTTGGAGAAAAAGTGATCAGTTTCTTCTCTCGGTGATTCGAATTGAATTGAACTGCCTCCGTAAAATATTATATAATTTTTTATTAAATAAAAAACAATATAAATATTTTTCTTTTTGAAGAACCCTGTCCACAGCGCCAATTGTTACGTGCCACCGGCTAGATTTCAACTTGTGCAGTCGATGATGAATTTTAATTTAATAAAATGTGAGACTTTAACTTTTACAATACGTTTATTTAAATAATTCAAAGTGTTATAACAATTCATAAAACAGAGTGACGTGAAGTTGCTTGCAGTTCCGTGACTAGAACTCATCTGATTTGTGGTTGATTCGGACCCTCTTTTATATGGCTCGATTGACGTCATTGGAAAGCTGCACCCGGTTGTTTGGTGATTTCCAGGAATCGGTGTGTGACCTTACGTGATGCTGGCTTTGTAGAAATGCCGCACCTGGTTATCTGGTTTAATTCCTTTTTATGATACTGTGGACTCGTTGCCCTTGCTAATTTGATAATTTCCAGGAATAGGTATATGACTTTATATGATGATAACTTATTCGTGGAAATTCTGCACACGGTTTATTGCTGAATCTACTTTTATAGTTCTAATATACTTTATTAGTTTACAATACTTATTTTTAGGTGTGACAGGCACATAATTATGATTAATATAAAGTTTATATCATTATTCTCAGTATTCTAAATATACATGTGGTCATAATATGTTATATGATGTATGGAGGCCCATAACAATATAAAGATTATATTTATAGGGTAATTGATAAAAAATAAAGACACGATTGCTATTAGTAATCAGTGGTGTATTGGAGGGTATACGGCGTATACCCAAAAAGTATTTGTCGATCAGAGCGTATAGCTTTTAAAATATACACAATACGCAGGTATACGCCCGTATAGGAGCGTATACTGATAAAATATGCAATATTGATAATATATTTTTAATTTTATTATTGAATATTTTTGTTGATATCACAACTTAATCGAGAATATTTTTTGTACACAATATGGCATTATTACCACGATCACGGTCTTAGAAGATGACCGTGACCACGATTATAGATAAACGATTATTTATAAATAAAACTATGCGGTATGATTACAACTGCCTACTGGTTACATAATCATAATACCATTGTCACGAGGAAAATTGATGCTTCCCGTTGCCTTTTTCCTCCTCTATCCGGTTCGGCCGTCCTTTGAATTTTCCGACGAGCCGTTTTCCCGATTCGATCGGATGAAAAACCCATATATATATATCGATCTAAGAACTGACCAATCGCGGCGATCGTTACCTGTTTCCCTCGCGCCTCCGTGACGTTTCGCCACGCGTGACGTCATTTTTCCGCGGCCGTCCGTTTACCTTATCTACCTTTTCGTGTCTTTTCGGTGGAAGGACCGTTCACTCCACCTTCGGTTTGCCACTCGGAGTGCTCACGCACGAGTCCACTTTCACCATTAGATTGCAGTCCCGCATGGCGCACAGGATTCGCGACGCTGCGCGCATCGTCTGAGACGAGGCACCCATGTCCCTGGGTTTCCAACTGACGGTTGTCGATCGGCTTCTGAAGGACATCATGCAGTCGAATCTTCCTTTTGGCGGTAAACCTTTTCTGTTAGGTGGTGATTTCAGGCAGATTCTTCCAGTCGTCTCCCATGGGACGAGAAGTGACATCGTCGGCGCGTGCATCAAATCCAACGAGCTGTGGCCCGTCATGCAACAGTTCTCCCTCACCCGGAACATGCGAGCGGACGGCGACAGAGAGTTTGCAGCGTGGCTTCTCCTATTAGGCAACGGTAATGTGGACAGGCACGGCGACGACGAGAACGCGATACAAGTGCCCCGCAGATTCCTGTGTCAAATTCCATTGGCCGACTACGTGTTCCCGCAAATGATGAACTTGGCCAACATCAACGACTTCGCGAACAAGGTTATCTTATGCCCTACCAACGAGGGTTGTCGTCAGATGAACGAAGGCATTCTCCGCAACCGTTTCGAGAGTGAAGTCAGGCATTATATCAGCACGGACACCGTGGAGTGCGACGACCCCGAGGACGCCCTCTTCACGATCTGGCTCTCAAGGTGGGCGGTGTCGTCATGCTGCTCAGAAACCTGGACGCCAAAAGAGGACTTTGTTACGGTACGAGGATGGTAATTGTCGAGCTCCGACGTTTGAATTTCAGAGCTAGGCTGCTCAACGCTACCGAGCACGACGACGACATCATAATTCCCAGGATTCCGCTGACCACTACCGAAGCTGACGGCTTACCCTTCAATTTGCGACGAATGCAGTTCCCAGTTCGATTGGTTTTTTCGGTGACAATCAACAAGTCTCAAGGATAGACATTCGACCGTGTTGGAATATACCTGCCTTCTCCTGTGTTCAGCCACGAACAGTTGTATGTGGCGTTCTCCAGGGTGAGAAACGCTGAATCTGTCAAAGTTTATATACCGACCGATGCCAATGGAGTTACGAAGAATGTGGTGTACCGTGAGATTCTCTAAACATTTTTTGTTATGTTTATAAAACTTATATTTTTATATGTATTTTTCTTCTGTAAACTTTTGCTTATATTCTCTGATTATGAGAAACTTCTGCATTCTGTCATTCATAAATTATTTATACATCATATTATTATACATTTTCTTCGTATATTCTTTAGCTTAAGAGTTCATCATTGCTTTGATTATGAGAACTTCCTTCTGCACTCTGTCTTTCATGGATTACTTATATTTTATGTTATTTAAATGTATTTTTTTTCTACCCTTTAATTATTGTTGGTTTGTACTACATATTGATTGATAATTAGAAATCAAACATGTTATGTATTGTATTTTTAAATTGTGATATTTGCTTTGTACCTTAACATTAAATTTTGTTTAAATATAATACATTTTTTAATTGTGCCATACTTTTAAAAGCAATAAATTTTTAATGTGTTTTTAAATAATATTAAAATTTATTACTTTTATTCCCTTCAATATGCTATTGGTTTATTACAGGAGAAGACACTTATAATATTTTTATAATCATTAGGAGATATTTTATTCTATAATGAAATATCAAGATCCATATGCATATTAATAATTTTTTAATTCTATTCCATCTATTCTATAATTATTATTGCCCTCTGCTGTTTGATGGTTTTACTTTTTTACAAGGTTTTATATGTTTGACACATGTAAATTGAGTGTATGGTACAGTAATGCTAATAATGAAACGATTAGGTAGATATATAAACTTTTTTTACAATAAAATACAATAGTTGGTGCTCTTTAAATAAATTATACAATGTAGGTATCCTTAACGATTACATTCAATATTTTGATTCACATTTTCTACAGTAAAGAATTACAATTTACAATTCCTACTCCATACGGACTACTTTGATGAATATAAAATCCTAAAAAAAGTTGTGCATACGGTGACTGCTAGATAGAGAACGCTGTTGACGCCCAAGGCGTCTCAGTTTTCCACCCGTACGTGTTATCAAAAGTAGTAATTATCACACGATTTGTAACCGTGGTATATTGTAATTCTACATAAAAATGTTTTGACTTATTAATAAGTAATTATTATTAATTGATTAATATTTCTATTAATAATAATTAAGCGAATTACACCCTCAGCGAGGCACACAGAAGCTAGTACATAATATAAATTAAATAAAAATATGTATAACTAATATATGAATTCATAACTGTGAACAAAATTAAAATTTTTGTTAGTTTTTCTTTCCCAAAAGTGTTAGTTTTCGAAACTTTGTCCATATTATGCGCTCTGAAAAAATCTGCCCCAGAGGAGTATGCAAGCGCATGGTTGCTTATGTACAAACGGAAATTAAAGCTGCAAATTCTATTTTAGGGGAAAAATTAATGTTTCACAACTCAAAGATATGTAAAAATAAAACTATTACGAACAACTAAACAACAACAACGTAAGAAACAGAGTAAGAGCATGACATGACAGTATAAAACGTATAAAACTAGTCAACTATTAAGTCCAAAAACCCAATTGGCAATAACTAAAATATTATGTCTACTGTAGAGTGTAGTACTGTCTGATTGTCTATACTTTAAACTCTATACTACGTTTACATGATACGAGTTGGACCGTTCTTAATTAAAACCGATTTTATTATGAATCGACCTAAATTTCCTGACCTGTTTATATGTGAGTCTTAAATATTAATCGGTATGTTATAATATTCATTATTCCATGAAACTAATATTTCTTTCCAACTCCGTTATCATATTGAATACTTTCTTAATATTTTTTGTTTATTATTTAAACGCCTACTCAAAATGAATTCTATACAAGCAATCACTTGCTTACACCTATATAAATTTAAATGCGAGGTGCGTCGTAGTAAATGTAAACTGTTATTACTACGCCATCGACGATAATTTAAAAAAAAAAAATGATGTACCTTCAAATGTCTTTAGAAACAAATAATCAATTCATGTACAATATGATTACTTTTAATTTGAATCATAAGAGTAGAAGGATGTGGATGAAGGTATGCAATATTATATCTCTTAATTGTTTGTAATAATCAGTCACCGTTATAATTTCTGCAGCACTCTAACTACATCTTTTGTTGGAGTTATTCATTTCTAAATAGTTATTTCAATTTAAGTTACACCAGCCGTGTACCAGCAAAAATAACTGAAAAATATGTTATCACTTATCAAAATAAAAATTATCGATTTAGAATGTTAACATGTACAAAAATACAGCTGACTTTATTTATTAAACCGATTTAATTTGGTAAAACCACATATTCGAGCGTCCTTAAAATAAAAACGGTTTATGTTATTAAGGTCGCTTTAAAGCGTTTACATGATGCATGATTAGACCGTTTTAGTTTTTAAACCGACTTTAATTGTGCATGTAAACGTAGTATGATGTATTAGTGTGTGGTGTGTCTGGTTACTGGTTATATTAGTAAAATAGGTATTGAGTTTAATAATAATACTATCAGCGACGGCTATTGCAGTGTTGCATGCGGATTATTTCTAGATAAACATTACTATGTAAGCTGATACAAATAAAAATAGCTACTCTCAATAACAATAAATAATAACAACTATAATGAGTATAAGAAGTAACAACAAAAAAATATTGTTTACTGTGTGTCTGTGTAAAATGTATATAATAATTAAAATATGGTTTGTCAAAAAACCATTAAATTATTAGAAAATATGTGAAGCTATAAAATTGTGTAAAATATTATTATAAAGGTTTTATTTTAACACATTTTTAAAATTCGTAATACACAAAGTATGTCGTACTACACATAATTTTAGGGACTGGAGTGACGTCCTTTCTAAACAAATACAATTAGTAACCACACAACGTTTATACGACAGGATATTGCACGTCTTTTATTTTAACTCTCTCAAAAGTAACACGTTTCCAAAAGACATTATCACGTACCTAGGACAATAGTTAAAAGTTGGACCACGTAGAACCAACACCTTGCCAAAGCATTGTCCTAGGCCAAATTCTGACTATATATACGAGTAGAGCTCCATACAATAATTAGATTTTAGCGAACTCTCTAACTGTACGGACTCATACTCGTCGTTGCCCATCAAAGTAACATCGCCGCGAGCCTATGAGTCCATCCCTTTATTTTTTTTAAGTGTAACTAAATTCTCGGCCAGAGCTTAAACTCTGTCCTCAAATTTTACTTAAATTGTTTATATTTATATTTGATGTGCTTTAATAAATATTCTTAAACAAATTTATTTGACTTTGTGACTCCAACATATCTACGGTCGAAGCGATGCTGTCAAGAGCCGTCAGTATAATAAATATGCTTTGTATTAGTGTACAGCAGTTCAGAACCTGACCCCTGTTCTTCTCACTACAGATACAATGTAACCAAACTTATGTGTAAACCGTTACCGTTAATGTTACAGCATTGACTTATCGGGCTACCAATACATTTGTCTCAGTATTAATAAATATCGTTTATAACATTAAAAGTGTTTATTATTTACTTCAAACCTATATCAATCAACGAGTGACCGACAACAAAGGTGACTTCGACGTTAAAACGTTTTGAGACAATCTTTAACCAGACCGGCTCACTACATATTTGGTGTCAGATGTGGGGTAATTTTAAACGAAATATACTTGGTAACGTTCTTCGGAATTAATCCAGTAAGTAATTTGAGACCTGTCGTCGAACCATCGTTGCCAATTGCACGTTCAATCAATTTTCGCCGAGTTAAACCCAATAGAGGAAGACCGGAACTTTACAAATCCAAGGGCATTTCAAATCAACACGAGCAATCCTATGAAAGCAGCCCGTAGAAGCAACCATTAACCAAGACCAATTCAACTTCAACTCATTCAGCATGAACCAATTGTAAGTTATTTGAAAATATTATCTGTCTGTCTGAAAGCTTGGTCAAAATTCTAAATAAATAATTGTTGGTGAATCCTAGTGCGTAACCACTAGACGTAAATAATTTTTTTTTTGGTAAATCCTAGTAAATAAAACTAGATGTAAATAATTTTTGGTGAATCCTAGTGCGTAACCACTAGACGTAAATAATTTTTTTATTTATTTGTGAATCCTAGTAAATAGCTAGACGTGAAATTAATACAAAATTAATTTTTTTTTGTTAGTAAATGATTACCAGAGGTAAAGTTAAAAATACACTGCCAGTTAACGAATCTTACGACTCAAATTTAGGTACATCTGTCGAAACAACCTCTAACTCAGATAATAATGTTATGGGCCCCCATACATTATACAATATATTATATACTAATTAACTACGATATATTTAGAATACGGGGTAATGATTATTTAAATAATAAAACGCAAGCTGGGCTCCCATATACATTATATAATATGGGAACTCGCGTTGTATGCTATCTACCTGAACTTTGATCGCGTTATATGTTATCTACCTTTTGGTTGATATCTACTTTGTACGGAGACTAATATTGCAGGTATAACCGTATAATTATAAATATCAATAATACACTCTACAGTCTACACTTTACACATATCATAGCTAGTAGACATATGACTTTCGTAAAAGTGGTGTGTGCTTAAATTATTTTCAAATTAAATTATTTCATTAAAACTGTAAACCACCAGCTACACTTCATTGATCCAAAAACAGGGGCCAATACCCAATCTATAGAGTCTACGTGGAGACGTGTCAAAGTAAAATATGGCATAAAAACACGTGGTGCCACTAACTTATTGGAACAGCAGTTGATGGAAGAGTGGTGGCGTTCACTCAATGCATCAAAGAATCTTTTTGACCAGTTTTTTGAAGACATGAAAAAGAGTTCTTTAATGAACTAATGTCTAGATGCCCAGACGACACCAACAATTTACAAATTGCGGGGTGGAAAATTGTAGATAACATACAACGCCAACACACTGACGCGGTACGCGAATTACGAGACCGGCGCACACGTCGAGAAAAGATAAATTTAACACAGATTTACTTGTTCTGTATACCGTTTATTTTAGTGGTTATCGTACCGTGTGTCGTACACCAAAATAATAAAAACAAATTATAAATGGTTAGAAACAAACACCAAAAAAACCAAAGAAAAAAAAACAATATTGTGCACACAATAGCGACGACGGTTGTCAATCGTTCCGCGGTGTCGGAAAAACAGGCCGTTATCGTTTTTGGAAATATCCGACGACCGGTACTCGTCAAGCCGACCTGTCTTCCCTTCCCGTCCTGTGTCTTTCGACAAGGTGGGGAGAGTTGACTGTATCGCGCTGTCGTATCCCGTGGTGGTGGTTGACAAAGTGTAGATTAGGTCGCGACGGTACCTGTACGGTGTACTGGTTGCCATCGCGTACCGTATCAACACAATTTTGGTAGATACACTTTTTATGTATATAGCATACGACGCGAGTTCCATAATATGTTATGCCTACAGGTTTAATTAGAATATGAATAACGATTAAATTATATTCTTTATATTAAATGTTAAAAACATGTGTATTAATTAAAATGTCTGTATTAACTAAAAATAAGTATTAAAAGCGTTGATAAAGGAGATCAAAGGAGATTCAGCACTTAGTCAGCGAGGGCAATAGTCCACAGAGCCATAAGAAGTCATTAGCCTATTCCTGGAAATTACCAAACAATCGGGTGCAGATTTCTTATGACGTCAATCGAGCCATATAAAAGAGGGTCCGAATCAACCACAATTCAGATGAGTTCTAGTCACGGAACTGCAAACAACTTCACATCATTTTGTTTTATGAATTGCTTTAACACTTTGAATTATTTTAATAAACGTATTGTAAAAGTTAAAGTCTCACATTTTATTAAATTAAATGCATCATCGACTGCACAAGTTCTTAACAACACCATACAACCAAATTCTGTCACCGGATCCTTACTAGAGAAAATGGCAGCTACTTTAAATTTCGGTGATGCCATGAGGCAAATTCCAACATTTTCGGGAAAAACAGGACGGGTCCTTATATAGATTTATCACAAAATGTGAATTCGTGTTTAAACACATCGACCCGACGATCAAACCCATTTTATTAGATGCAATAATTGCTGAACTAACAAATAAAGTAAGTGAAGCTGTCCGCTATAGAGAGATAAATTCTTGGGAGGAATTAAAAGTCCATTTATGCGCAACTTTCGGTAAAACACATTCCGTCCAATATTTACAAAAGCAACTGAATCAAATCTGATAATTCGAGAAAACACCAGTACAGGATTATGCTAATCGTATCGAAAAACTTTATCATGAGCTAACAACTGCATTAACTGCAGATAAACCTACGTCAGAAGCCAAAATTATTGATCAAACAATACAGTTCCAAGCACTGAGTATTTTTATTTCTGGTATTAACCACAATATTCGCATAATTCTGTAAGCTATGCAGATCTCCACATTTGAGGAGGCTGTTTTTCAAGCACTTGAGAAAGAAAGACTTTCCGAAAAAACCGATTATCGAAATGACAACAAGGTAAAATTCACTAGGAAATACAACGATAAAAGTAAAATTCAGTGTCACCATTGCAATAAAATCGGTCATTATAGTAATGAATGCAGAACCAGTGAGCACGCTTTAACCAGTTTTCGTAATAATTTCGACTGTAACATGCACCATTATATGTAATATAATTGTAATGTAATTACTAACTTCCAAGTCATACGAGGATAAAAATGTTCAATTATATTTTATACTTCCAAATTATATAAATAACTATTGCACACATAGTTGTAATGTAAAGCTAAGCCACAATCATAAGTACCAAATCATTTTAATACTTATCCTTATATTTCATCACACGACCATGAACAAATAGTGAAATGGACACAGAGAAGAAGCCACGTGCGAATTACAAATCGCAAACAACCGCAAACAACGTCATCATTCGAATTTGACGATCAAGGCCAAGGGCAACCAGGTGGCGAAAACAAAACAATTAACTAACAACAACAAAATCAAACAGAGTATATAAGGGCTCCGTTTCACCACCAACATCAGACGTATCCAGCCATCAAGTACAAACACTCCGCTTACGACAGTCATATTTACATTGTTAATACTTTGCTGATTTTTCTAAGTGTAAAATAAAATATTATACTCTATTCTTTCAAGTTTAAATTATTGAACTTATATTAAAACACTTAGAAGCACTATTCAATCATAACATTATCGTAGCGTCCTCAAACCACTCGAGGCACGTTACACGACAATAAAAATAAAAAACTCGCAGGTGGGCAGATCAAGTTTTGTCACTACTGTAAACGGGAGAATCATACCATAAACCAGGGATGGCAAATAAGTGGCACGCGTGCCAAGGTTGGCACGCATGAGATTTTCAATGGCACTCGAAAAACTTTCATTTGTCCGTATATATTTATAGATTTTTTAGATATATAGATTTAAGTAACATACAATAAATTTAATAATCAATTGCACATATAAATTATGTATATATTTCACAACGACGTATTATCTTATCTTTAGTATTATAAAATAAAATGTATATGTTGTATTATAGTGGGACACAATCTATATTACTAGAAGTGTGTGGACAAGTTAATATTATATAATCAGTTCTCGTTCGTGTATTGAGAGCATGCGACCGCGTGCGAATTTTACGTTATTAACGTTAATTTTTATTCAAAATGTCACAAACAAAGAAACAAAAATTACAGAAGGTTCGAAATTTTTTACAATCATGGACAATTGAATATGGCTTTATGAAATATGGAGATAAAAGTCGATGTGGTCTTTGCTCTGAAATTATTGTATGTCGGACTTCTTCTATCAAACGACATTTTGAAACAAACCACAAAGAAATTTCAGAGTTAAATATTGCCGAAAGGAAAGAAGGAGCTACTGATTGTCCAATGCAATAATACAATTTAAATGTAATTTTCAGAATAAAAAAATATACGTATATATTTTTTATTTTACAGTATTTTTTGTTGATTTTTCAGAAAATTTCAAGCTGGCCATTGCATGATAAGTTCAAACTTCAAACTTTATTAATTTATTATTTATATCAAGAAAATCCTAAATTAAAATTTTTTTTTCTATTTTTTTATAACATTATAATTTAAATAATTTTGTACCGAAATATTAATTAATAAATAATAAATAATAATTAATAATTATAAATTATAATCCATTTTTATAAAAATTTTTATCTTTTGGGCATTTTTAGGTCATTTTTTTAGGTCATTTTAAGGTTATTTTAATGTCATTTTTTTAGGTTTTTTGGGTCATTAAAATCCTAGCCCTAGTAATGACCAATTAATTGTTTATTACTTTATTATATTATGTAAATGAACAACATATTAATTGTTCATTATAAAGGAACATATACTAAATACAACTTAGTTAAACTTTTAATATAATAATTAAAAACAAAACAATACTATATCACATGTATAACCTTGTACATAATTTCACAATTAAAACAAAACAAATTTTTTCTCTATCACATTTATAAATGATTGAAAAGGAACACAATGTTAGTAAAACTTATTTTTAAATAAAATTTAACATAATAATTAATAACAAAAAATAAAATAGTTCTGTATCACATGTAACCTTATACATAAAATAAAACATAACTTTTTTCTGTATCACAATAGTTAGTTGTACTGGAACATAATAATAATAAAGCTAAATGAAAACTATTTTTCATGATAATCTCTATATAATTCCGACTACTGTTGTAACATAAAGCTACTTCACATTTAGCACATTGAGTTCTTGAATATGGATTTGATGGACAGTACTTGCACCTTTTTTTGTTTTGTATGTACTCTGGCCAGTGTTCTAACAAGCCAGCCCTATAATATTTTTGGGCACTTGCCGCGCCGACAATTAGTAAAGTCAACTTTTTTTAATAAAAATGTATTTATTAGGTACATACTAAATCATCTAGGTGAGCATTGTTATCATCAACAAATTCATTCATATTAGCTATGCATTGTTCTGTTGCGTGCCGGTATGGGAGTACCGGACAGTGCAACGAGAGAAGAGTCCTCAAGTGACAGTTGCTCAATCAATGTTAGATAATTTAAATAATATGAAATAATGAACTCCTAGACTTTATTAAATATAACTTTATTAAAATAATTCTAAGTCCAATATTTAATTCACATATAAAATTATTCTAAGTCCAAAATAATTATAAAATAAAGTAGCGTGAAGGTGCATACATAACAAGACTAAAAACACATCTGAAAATGGGTCTGTTCCCGGGTTCTTTATATACCCGACCTCTACAATGAATCAAAGGAGTGTGTGTGATATCTCACAATAATTCATATCCGCTGACGCAGAGATCCAGGATGTGGTCTCTGTGGTCTAGAGAATATTAGTATATTTTAATCTATCTTTTCCCAGGATATAGTTAATGGTGCGTTTTCCGTGTGAATCATAAGATGTGTGATTTCACATATAGAGTTTTATCCCTATCGTACATATACATATACACACATATATATATATATATATATGTCTTATTGACTATACTGTCTTATCGTAATGTTCGTTATGATCCCACGCACATTCTGATTACTGTGCCCATACCCAACATCATAGCTAAGCTAGCGGGCACCAGTTGGGGATGCAGCACCAGTGTACTCCGAACTTCAGCCTTAGCACTAGTGTATAATGTCGCCGAGTACTGCTCACCAGTATGGGCAAGAAGTGCGCATTGTAAGAAAGTGGATGTACAACTGAATCACACCATGCGAATCATCTCAGGAACTGTAAGATCCACACAGACGGAATGGCTACCGGTCCTATCAAACATAGCCCCTCCCGACCTCCGGAGGTTATCTCATACCTCAAAAACCATCTTAAAACTGAGCACCTTACAAAACTTGCCCCTACAAAAGGATATTTTGGAACATCCTCCAATAAGGCTAAGTTCAAGGTACCCTATCTGGCGTAATAAAGTACCCCAAGAGCCCATAGAAGGGCTATGGAAAAAGCGATGGAGCATAGCAGAAATTCGTAACAAAACCCTTGTATCTGACCCAACTATAAAAGTACCTGGTTGGGATCTTTCTCGGGCCCAATGGACAACTCTCAACCGCATCAGGGTGGAGCAGGGAAGATGCAATTACTTACTCCATAAATGGGGAATGTCCGACTCTCAACTATGCGAATGCGGAGATAAACAAACTATCAATCACATTGTCCAGACATGTCCTAACACGAAGTTTGAAGGAGGATTAGCTAAATTGCACGAGGGCAGCCCGGCAGCCGCCAAATGTTGCGATGAACTCACTATACGTTTGTGATCCTTCCTACTTGTTACCCATTCACTATAGTTACCATTGTTTATGTTGTTACCATTATTATCACCACTATTATTTATTTACCTTTTAATTATTTTGATTATTTTAACTATTGTTTTGTTGTTACATATTTTATTCTTTATACTTTATTTATTTTACTAGCTATTTTATATTGTAATTAACGCTACTACTTGAATTATTGATAAGCCGAAAAAGTGTCATATGCATAAATAAATAAATAAAAACATAGTTAAATATACCTAACAAAATTATATTCTTATGAATAAATATTCAAATAATAAGCAAAATAGTCTTTTAGTTGCACTTAAATGAAATTAAAATAACTAGACTCTTAGTTGACATAGAAAATACATAGTATAAATAACAATAAAATAAATTTAGTCTTTGAATCTTAATAATAACAATAAACATATTTTATTTACTTACAATAAAAACATAGCTAGATATAACAAAATTGTATTCTTATGAATAAATTTTCAAATAATAAGCAACACAGTCTTTTTAGTTGCCTTATATGAATTTCAAATAACTAGTCTTTTAGTTAATATAGTAAACAGGTACCTACATAATATAAATAACAATAGCATTTAGGTTGCATAAAACAAAAAAAAAATGTTATGGTTTTAAATATTAAAAATGACAATTTAATCATAATGATTTGAAATTTAACTTAAATTTATACAAACCTCTCTTATAAGCTTCAGGATTGTTCAGTTTTCCAACTATTTGATCAAAATGGAAATTACATTCATCCCTGACATTTGGAAAATCATAAATAAATCCATAGTGATCTCTAGAATTAATGTGTCTCAAAAAAGTTCCATCAAAGTTCTTGTGTTCTATGCTACAATTTATAACTTGTCCAATATAATATTTATATACCATATTGCTGCTTGAGGCTTTACTTGATATAGTTTCAAAACTTACTAGTAACCAATCATTCTTTTTTATTTGATTTGGTTCATTTATTGGAAAAACATGTTCAAATTGTTTATTATGTTTAACTAATTGTTGAACATCTAAAGTACTAGTATCAGAGTCATTATCATCTTCATCCGTATCAGAAACAACAGCATGTGTAACATTATTAGCTTAATTAATTGGTTCATCATCAGGTTGGTCCATACTTAATGATTCACAATCTGAATCATCAATATTTTCATCAGAATCAATTATAGCTTCAACACTTCGACCCGGCAAAACGTTCAATTTTTTTCTTTTTTGGCGAATCACTTTTGGTTCGGTACTCCTCATAGTTTTAAGAAAATCTTTTATTGAACTATTGACATCTTCTGTTATATTTTCATGATTGTCCTCTCTAGGCAATATACTTAAAACTTTATCTCGATTTAAATGATAAATACCGCATTTTTCAAACCAGCTTTTAAATTGTCAGTAGATTTCTCATTAATTGTTTTTATTCAAATATTAAGTAGCCTAGGGAAACGGTCTTTTGGTACACTACATTCATCCCTTCCTTCTCCTTTTTTCCATGTTTCAAGGATCTTTCTCCACGTGGCATTTTAAAGGTCTAAAGAATGCCACATCCAGAGGCTGAATAAGATGTGTAGAATTGCTTGGTAAAAATACAAACGAAATATTATAATCTTTACACAATTTAATTGCATCTATGGATATATGACTTGATAAATTGTCTCCTATTAAAATTTTTCTACCAGGCAATTTTCGCAAATAAGGAATGGCAATACTCTTTATCCAATCATCAAAGGCATAGCTATCAAACCATCCTGACTTACTACATGCATATCTACATTCTCCAACTATCGGATATTGTTTTTGCTTTGTAGACTGTATACGGGAGTAAAAGGGTTCCATCAGCTGATCCAGCAAACATAATTGAATTTGAAGTTTTACTATGGTTCATTATACGTTCTGGATACTTAGTACCTCGTTTTGTAATAATTTTTTTGCGCCCAGGATCATCGGTTAGATTCGTCTCATCATAGTCTAAAATATTACTAGGAGGTACTCCATCCAAAGAAATAGCAAGTTTATCAAAATACTCAGATATAGTAGTTCTTGATACACCTGAAAGAGATCGTTTTATGTTTTGGCACATTCTTACAACTAAAATGTCTTTATTTCTTTTTAAAAAACTATTGACCCAATCCCGCCCTGACATATTCCCATTTTTGAATTTCTTAACTTTTTTACCCCTACGATATAGATATCCTTTAACCAAGAGTCAAACGTCAAATTTATCAAATGGATATCCCCATTCAGAACATAGTAAAGTACCTGCAATTATTAAATCCTCTTCCTTTTTTGTAAGTGAAGTTTGTCCGCCTTGTTTTTTAATATTTGGATTTTTTACATGTCTATAAATAACTGAATGGTGAATACCATATACATTTGCAGCTTCTCGGTATGACATTTTTTTTTTGTTTAGTACATAAAACAGCATTGGTTAGGTCAACTTCATTAGGAATTTTATAACGCCGGCTACGAGGTTCTTGTATATATTGATTAGGCATGTTTCTATTCACCCTGAAATTAATAAATCTAAGTTCAACATTTTATTATAAACCATACAATATTTATAACGAGTTTACACTTAGATTAAATTAATTTACACAAGTATGTCTATGTGTGTAAAATAGTTTGAGTGAATTTTGGAATTGTCTTGATACTATTCATTGATAACGAATTTGCGCTTTATTTATGGAGGTAAAATAATCTTATCAAAATAAATATTTAAAAATTAAAGTTTTGGTTTGGAGGTAAAAGTAAATTATTTTGTAATAAGACAACAACTTTTCCAATAAATTCATGGAAGAAAAATGTACATAAATAAAAATCATTCTAAGAAGATACAAATATTTAAAAGTTGTTATCAAAAAATTCATCCACCAGTTTCTATTCACCCGGTTTTACGGTATCTTTGAATTGAAGAGGGAAGTTAATTTGTAGATGCTCCGGTCAAATTCGTTTGCTTCAAGAACGACAATGAACAGTGATAAAGCTTTTTTGCTTACACGATGACGGACGTTAGACACATTAATGACAGAGAAGCCTAGATCCCGCAGAGACCTATCTATGTACTAGGCGGGAATTGTATGATGTAGGTTACGAATAAATACTTTGAGAGGGCGGATATGACGAGGGGCCCATGTATGACACTCCAGATCCGCATCGTTGCAATAGGTGACCAGTTTGTCGTAGCCAGCACAATTGCGAGTTTTGACGATCAGGGCGGCACCCTTGACAATTACGATAAAGCCGTCAGTACCCACTAAGGCAGTTAAGTCCGCTTTCAGCGCGGGATAGTTAATAACATTTCTAATCACTATTGGTGGAGATAGTTTGGCATCATGATGCATTGGCAATATGTTATTGCCGGAGTGATTTGATAGTGGCGCATTGGGTTCGAGTTGAGGTGTGATTGAGCCTGTGACAGGAGGACTAAAAACCTCAGGGGTTTCGTCATCCACGGAGAGAGCTGAGAACCGATTTGGCGATACAAAGGTTTTGCTTTTCTTTAAGCCAGTATCAAAGATAGACGAAGAGGAGGACGACAAGTTCCGTTTAAGCGCCTCCTGTGTTGTGTCGCGGGACATGGCGGACGGACCCGTAAATCGTGCTAACACGTGATCATAATTATTAAGTAAACAACTGATAACGACTGGCAATAATTACGTACGCAACGTAGCGAACGTGCGTGCACAACGGCGGACGACACAAGACTAATTTTAGACTTAAAAACTAATTCTAGTGGTTCCAATAAAGACTCTAGTGATGATGATACCGAACAGGCTGATAATTTGTGGTCATTTCATAATGAATTAGTGTCAAAAAAAGCCTCGGAAAACTCTGAAGAGAACAATGAGCGTATGCTAACAGACTTAAAACATTTTTTAAATCAACCTACAATACCCTACATGAAAATATTTTCAATTTTGGAAGTTACATAGAATTATGTATACTCATATAGCCAAAATAGCTGAGCCATATTTATCACTTGTAGCCACATCAGTATCACCGGAAAGATTATTTTCTAAAGCAGGTAACAGGTTGAAGGGGGAAAAATTACAGCAACTTTTATTTTTAAATTCTCTAAATGTAAATGACTGGCACTTAAAATGATAATTTTAATTTTATGTATATTATATTCTACTATATTTTTATACATGACTCTGACACTGTTAATTTTTTTATATGGACTAATTTTATATTTTATAATTATTTATTTATTTATTTTTATTGTATATATTATATATATTTATTATATAAGCCGTCTGGGTCCCGGGATAGAATAGGCCCAGAGCAATCCCTGCTCGTCGTAAGAGGCGACCAAAAGGGTCTGAGGAAGGGCAGCAGCTTTCCCAGTATTGGATGTAGGTGGAGATCAAGGAGATCGGTACAGCTACATACCAAACATTTGTAAGTGAAGATGGCAGCCATCTAAAGGGTTACAAAACTGCGAGGTGGAAGGAAACGGGAAACCACCACCTTATTATCCCTAGTATCTGCAGTTATGAATTGTGAACTCATTGTAAAATATTCCGGACGTAAACTAGTCTCCCGTTCGGATGTCCGGGTGGAGACTACCTTGAGTAAAACAAAACAAAACTATAAAAGAGTAGGCACATGGAATGTAAGAACCTTGAGAAGAAGCGGAAAGTTTGAAAATTTAAAACTAGAAATGAGAAGACTAAATATTGACATTATAGGGATAAGTGAAGTAAGATGGCCAGATCCCGGTGACTTTTGGAGTGATGAGTACAGATTCATTCATACAGGCTCGGAAAATGGACATACTGGGGTAGGCATCATCATGAATAAACAGTGTGGAGAAAGTGTGATCAGCTACTATCAATGTACAGATAGGATCATCATGGTTAAAATTAATACTAAACCTACTATTACAACGATTATCCAAGTATACATGCCAACATCATCACACAATGACGAAGAAGTTGAAGAAACTTATGATAAAATAGATGAAATAATGGCGATGACTAAAGCAGGGGAGAATGTTATAATCCTGGGCGACTGGAATGCAGCAGTAGGCGAAGGGAAAGAAAGTAACATAACGGGTAGTTATGGCTTGGGAACCAGAAATGAGAGAGGGGAACGACTAATACAGTTCTGTACACAACACAAATTGACAATTGCAAACACTTTTTTCCAACACCATAAAAGAAGATTATATACCTGGAAGAGGCCGGGAGATACAGCGAGATATCAAATCGATTACATTATTACTAAACAACGCTTTAAAAATCAAATTAAACAATGCAAAACCTATCCTGGTGCTGATATTGACAGCGATCACAATCTAATTATTATGGAAACAAATCTAAAGTACAAAAAATTAAAAAAAAAAAAAAAAAAAAAAAAATCAAAAAAATTAAGAAAGGTGTTTTCACAAATAAATGGAATTTAGAAGTGTTTAAGAAAGATGAGAAGAGAATAGAATTTAAAGAGAAATGTAAGAAAACATTAAACAACATACAAATTGAGATCTGGCAGTCGGAGGAAAATAAATGGGAAAAGATTAAGGAAATTCTAAAGACCCAGGCAGAGGAAGTATTAGGAACCCAAAAGAAAGAGCCGAGGAAGCCTTGGATGACAGACGAAATAGTTAAGCTAATAAATGAAAGAAGAAGGTATAAAAATCAAACTAACACTCAAGAACAACAACAATACAAAAGAATACGAAATGAAGTGCAAAGGAAGATAAAAAAAGCGAAAGAAAAATGGCTAGATGAGCAATGTAAGGGAATAGAAAATTTTTTAAAAAAAGGAAGAAGTGACCTGGCGTTTTCAGAAACCAAAAAGCTTTTTCGTGAAAAGAAACAAAACGCAGGAATAAATACACAGACGTAGTTGTTAAAAAAGAACTGTACAAAATATGCAATGAAATATATTTAAAGGGAAGAACCATTAGTGATTTCGAGAAGAGTATTGTGGTACTGATTCCAAAAAAGAAAGGAACACAAAAATGTGAAGAGTACAGAACATTAAACCTCATCACACATGCCGCCAAAATTATCACCAGAATAATCAAAAACAGGATAGATAAAAATATAGAAGAAAATCTGAGTAAAGATAAATTTGGATTCAGAAAAAACATAGGAACAAGGGAGGCAATTTTAACACTGAGAGTACTAATTGAAAAACAAATTAGAAGAAACAAAGATACATTTATGGCCTTTGTCGATTTAGAGAAGGCGTTTGATAATGTAAAGTGGAGTATATTATTCGATATTCTGAAATCAATTGGAATTAAGTATTACGACAGAAGATGCATATATAATTTATACAAAAACCAAACTTTATTAATACGTATAGATGGAAAAGAAGAAACAGCAAAAATTAAAAAAGGGGTACGACAGGGCTGTAACCTATCACCCATGCTGTTTAATCTATATATTGAAGAAGTAATGAAAGAACTAAGAATAGAAGTAAAGCAAGGAGTTAGAATAGGTGGAGAAACAATTAACGCTCTGAGATTTGCTGATGACATCGCTTTCTGCGCAGAAACAGAAAATGACCTGCAAAATATTTTAACTAAGGTCAATAAAATATTAGGGGACAAATATGGAATGCGATTAAATAAAAAAAAGACAAAGGTTATGGCGTGCAGCAAGACAAACCCTGCTCAACTTAACATATTCATAGATAACGCACGCATAGAACAAGTACAACACTTTAATTATTTAGGAAGTAAAATAACAGAAGATGGCCGTAGTAAAGATGAAATTCTAAGTAGAATAGCGCAAGCGAAGAGGGCTTTCCAGAATAAAAAACATCTACTAACCACCAATAGTATGGACTTAGAGGTAAGGAAAAGGTTCTTAAAAATATATATATATGGAGTATTGCCTTATATGGCTGTGAAACCTGGACAATCAGTGCAATAGAGAAAAGAAAACTGGAGGCCTTCGAAATGTGGTGTTATCGTAAAATGTTAAGAATTAAATGGATTGATAGAATAACGAATGAAGCAGTACTAATTAGAATAAAAGAAAAGAAAATACTATGGCATACCGTAAAAGTTAGAAGAGCTAAAATGATAGGACATCTACTACGCCATGAGAGTCTAACAAAAACCGTCATAGAAGGCGACGTTGAAGGCCATATAGGAAGAGGAAGACCAAGGATGGAGTATATGAAGCAATTAATGAGTGACATGGGGAAGAATAGTTATAAAAAACTAAAGGAATTGAGTAATGATAGGGAAGCATGGAGAACTGCAGCAAACCAATCTAAGGATTGAAGACTAAAGAAATTGTATATATTGTAATATTGTTATAATTATAAATTATTTTTAATTAATTTAATTTAATTAATTTAATTGTAAAAAATTTAAAAAGTACTGCATTAAGGAGCTCAATTAAATTACCTAAAGAATACTGTGAAGCAAAAGGTCTACCTACAGAATATGTGCATTGTAAGTTTATGGCAGACCTGTGGAATATTGAACAGCGGAAGGATTCAAATAGAGATGAAGAACTTCGCTTACTGCATCATTTAAAAAGAGAAGTCATATATCCAAATAATTTTTAAAAAATGAATGTTGGGTCAGCCATCCGATTTTTCTCTTTGAAAACTGCAGCTGCTGTGGAAACTGCAACTTGTTACCTAAAGATGCACTAACCACTGCTCATTTTATTCGGTTAATCGATGAATGGTTTTCATTAACATCAAGCAAATTACGAAAAACATCAATAACAAAAAGAAACAAGGAAAAAAAATATGATTTCCTTCAAAAACTTAATGGTTTAGTTGAACAGACTGAGTTTGGATTAAATGGATGGAAACCGCTGAATGTTGGTCTCTCATGTCTTCATTATCTATTATTGAAACAAGCGAGTTATTGTTTTGTAATGGATTTGATTTTATATTGTGCCATCGTTTCACCCAATATGCAGTCTAAAACCTTTTTTCCCAAATGCATTGTAAGGCTGGACAAACTCCAAATGCAATTCAATCCCTCGGATCCCTAAAAATTATACTAATGTTATAGTATATTTCCGATGTAAAACGTAGTAATTACATGAACGACAGCGATAGATTTTTATTAAATCATTTTAAAAAAGTTCCTGAGAACTTCAATAGTACTTCTGTTGATATACTTCACCCGACTTATAATGTTAAACCACTAGAATTATTATATTACGTAGAAAACATTTCAGAGGCATTTAAAATTCTCCCTGAATATGATATGAATATTGTATTAAATTTGCCTGGCAGTGCCACAAATGCAATATTAAAAGTATCTTGTAATGAATGTTGTATGTTCATGTGTAACACCACAGAAACTAAAAATCTTCCAGAAAAATACAAGTTTTACACAAAATCATTGAATAAAGGAGGATTGAAAGAACCATATCAATACAGTACTTTTAATATTCTTCTTCTAATATCTATATTTAATATCTTCTTTAATATTCAGTCTTCTCTCGTTGTGCATAGCGTGCGGTTGTGCGTAAGTCGATTGCTCATAGTGCGTTTCACGGACCTTGCTCTCTAATCGTTAAGATAATGTCGAACTGCTCAAAGTGTAACGAAACTATAATAACGAGCGATGAAATTGTCTGTTCGCAATGCAATAACTATTACCACTACTTATGTGAAGGCATTACTGAAGCAACCTTCAATAAACAATCCAAAAATACACGTAGCAGATGGATATGCAATAAATGCAAATTTAAATGGGATAAACCTAAAAATAAATCTACGGATTCGGAAATTTCACTGCAGGAACTTGCGAATTCTATGAATTTCATGAGTCAAAAATTTGATGACTTTAGTACAACAGTTACTAGAATCTTAGAAGAGATGAAAGAGATTCGTAAAGAAAATGTTAGAATTGCAAACGACAATATAAAACTTACTCAAGAAATATTTGATCTTAAATATCGGCTAGATGGCATAGAGCAATCTAGCCTTAAATCTACTATCGAAATAATTGGCATCCCCACTATACCAAATGAAATATGTAAAGAAACTGTCATGAACATAGCGAAAGTACTTAACACAGTCATCTCAATTGAAGAAGCTTATCGTGTACCTATTACAGTAAACGGAGAAAATAAAATTATTGCTCGATTAACACAACCTGGTATGAAAAGAGCCATTATAACAAACTGCAAACGAAATAAAACATTTAATCTTTCCAACTTTAACCCGGCGTGGTCGAAAGATAAGCGTGTATTTATCAATAATAATCTCACTAAACACAGAAGACAACTATATGGTAAGACCAGAGCAGCAGCCAAACAAAAAAATTACAAATTCATATGGATCAATAATAATGCAGATATTCTAATCCGACATGACGTAAACTCTAAGGTACGAAAAATCTACTCGGAATCCGATTTAAACACGATATAATACACGAATATAAATCCACACTCATAATAATTATTATTTTCAACATGTCATTTTATTTTATATTTTATATCTCATACTATTTATGTTTCAAATCTGTAATTAAAACGTACTATATCCACTTCTATTATCACATAGCTAATTGGACTACTTCGGCGTCATTAACCATTACTTATTTTAATTACCTATTATATAATATTATAATCCCCGATACCACAAATTTATCATTAATATCTATTTTTATTTTTATTTTAATACTAATATACTTCGCGATTACTACCATGACATTTAAAATTAATATATTATTATCTTTATACCATGATCTAAAAAATCAAAAGTTTTTCATTAACTCTAATACTTTATCTTTTATGAATATACTTCTTTTTATCCTTATCATTACAAATATACACATATCTAATTGTAAAAGGACTAAAACATTATACACATGTAATGATTGCATATTCCCGATCCTAAAACAAAATCAATTAACAGTCGCACCATACAGAAACAAAAAAACAAAAAATAATGATGATTACCAATAATATTATTTCTTTTGATACATTTTTATTAAAGCAATTCAAAAATGAAAAAATGCACATAAACAAATTAAATAACATTCGACAAAAACACGATAACACTTTTAATCTAATACATATGAATATCCGTAGCATTAAAAAACATATTACAGAACTACAATGTTTTATATCGGAAATTAGTAATAAAATTCATATAATCTCACTTTCAGAATCTTGGTTAAGTCAGCATTTAGATTTAAAATACATATTTTTAAACAACTACCAACTAATTAATACTGTAAGCAATCAAAAACAAAATGATGGAGTTATTAATTTCATAAGAAACGATTGCTCATTTTCATATAAAGAAATCAGGTTTACGGAAGCCAATTGTTTAATAACAAACGTTACATCTGACAACTCAACTTATTGCGTTATTTCAGTATACCGATCTCCTAATGGTAACGCAAATATATTTTTAGAGCAACTTCAAGATATTTTATATAATATAACAACTGAAAATAAAAATATAAACATAATATTCTGTGGAGATATAAACATTGATTTACTGAATAATAATAGATTGGCTAACAACTACCTAGACTTAATGACCTCTTATGGTTTTATCTCGTATGTAAATTCACAGACTCGTGTTTGGGAGGGTAGTGAAACTTGCATTGACCATATCTTTATAAAAAAAATAGATAAATATTACATAGACAACGCAATAATCTTAGAAACATCAATCACAGATCATTTCCCTATCTTTATTCAAATAATACCATATACTATAAAAAAAATCAATAGAAATCAAAGACAATTTAAGTAACACAAGAAAATTTTTCAACAAAAACAATTTCAAATCATTATTAAATAATGAAACATGGAACAACACACCTACCACTGCCTCCATTAATAGTAATCTTGAATCATACACCAAAAAAATACAAGATATAATACAAAAATGTAATATTTATACATCCTATTCAAATACGGTCCCTATAAAACCTTGGATTACAAAAAGTATATTAGACAGTATAAGAACTAGAGATTTACTTCACTCACAGTCAAGAAAAAAACCTTATGATTTAGCCTTAAAAGAAAAATTTAAAAAATATAGAAATAACTTAAACAACATCCTTAATAAAGCAAAATTTAATTTCTATGGAAACAAAATAAAACAATGTAATAATAATCCCAAAAAAATTTGGAAAATAATTAATGAAGCCACAAAAGGCCAAAATTATAATAATAAAAGTAACAATCTACAAATAAATATAGAAAATAATATATACTCTAATAAAACACATCCTGAAAAAATTGCAAATTTTTTTAATAATTACTTTGCAAAAATAACTACAAAGAACTTGAATGAATCGAATGAACTAACTTCTGATAACATTGATGAAACAATATCTCACCAATCTCTCTATATAAGAAAAACTAATCTAACTGAAATTAAAAACATAGTATTATCTCTAAAAAAGGGCACCGCTCCGGGTCATGATAATATTACCACTGAAATGGTGAAAATGTTTGATGATGAAGCACTAAAGCCCCTAGTCAATATAATAAATGACATAATACACAACGGTGTTATTCCCAACAGCTTTAAACTTTCAATTATAACACTTATACATAAAAAAGGAAATAAGACTAATGTAGAAAATTTTAGACCTATAAGCCTCTTGACAACTTTTTCAAAAATATTTGAAAGAGTGATCAAATTAAGATTGGCTAATTACTTAGAAGAAAATATGTTACTTCCACCAACTCAATTTGGTTTTAGAAAAGGTTTTAGTACTGAAGATGCTATCACAAGCTTAACCCAAACAATATTACACTCTATAGACACAAAAAAAAGAACGATTGGAATATTCATGGATCTGAGCAAAGCCTTTGACTCAGTATGCCATAATAAATTATTAATATATCTCAATAAAATAGGCATTAAAGGAAAAGCTCTATTACTATTTAAATCTTACTTAGACTGCAGGCACCACAGAGTAAAAATAGACGATATCTTAAGTGAGAGTAAAGCTATGACCTGTGGTGTTCCACAAGGCACAGTATTGTCACCGTTACTATACATAATATATGTTCTGGAATTGTCTAACCTAAAACTTGATGGAAGCATATATTCGTATGCAGATGATACAGCATTAGTTGTGACAGGTGAAACATGGCAGTCAGTAGCTAAAATAGCAGAAAATTCCTTAAGTAAAATAATCGAATGGTTCTCTAATAATAATTTATCACTAAATTATAATAAAACGGTTTGCATCACATTTTCAAATTCAATAAAAACATCGCCCAATATGACTAGTATAAAAGCACATGACAAAAAATGTACTTCCACTTCACAGTGTAGCTGTATAAGTATAAATAAAGTTGATAAAACCAAATATTTAGGCGTCACATTTGATCAACACTTAAGATGGAACTTTCATATATCGGAGCTTAATATGAAACTGCACAAATTATACACATTTTTCAATATGTCTAAACACTTTTTAAATATTCACTGGCTAAAAAATACTTACTATAATTTAACACAATCCCTGATAGAATATGGTATAGTAGTTTGGGGCAATGCAGCACAAACCCATATAAATTGTTTACAGATAGCTCAAAACACCTCCTTAAAAATAATCTATCACAAACCCAGGCTTTACTCATCCATAAATTTATACTCCGAAGCCAAAATATTAACAGTAAAACAATTATATTATAAAAAAACTATTTATTACATGTCAAAAAAAAATTTAATACAACCGGTCGTTCATACTTATAACACAATAACTGAAAAGTTAATTTACCCCAAAATGAACACAACTAAATACTATAATAGCTATTTGATAACTGGGTGAAAAAATACCCATTTCTATAAAAAACTATCCTAACTTTGATACCTTTAAATTATTAATTAAGAAATGGTTATTGACAAATGAAGTAAACCCTTAGGTCAATACACATATCACATAATATTATTTTTATTTTTAGCTTTATTTTGCTCGTCTTATTCATTTATGTTATATTCAAAATCTATGTAAAAAACTCGCGATTGTTATTTGTATATAGATAAGTAACAGCAAGGTACCTGATTAATATTATTTATTCAGTTATTTTAATTAATTTATTATTTATCTATTTTATCATTTAAATTATATTCTTTTAGAGGCTCACGTCTATCGATACAAGGAAACATCCTTAGTGATAGACGTTGCAGTGTAATAATAAATATTAAGTATGTACATATTATCTAAAAACTGCTAAATAAACATTCATTATTATTTGTTAATATTTAATTATGTATTAGTCTATAGAAAATATAAGACCCACTTTTTACATAACTCAAATTTTAATATTGTAGATGAAATAAGTAATAACATTAAAATTAATTACCCGCTCTGTGAAAAATATTGCAATGTCAAACATAAGCTTATAAAACATTATTTTACTATCAGGTCTTATGCAACTTGTAATTTATCTGTTAGTAACAAACGAAAAAAGATATACGGAACAGCAACAGAAGAAAAGAAAAGAAATTAAATAATATAGTTAAGCTAATTCATTGTTTTTATTTTATAGAATATACCTAATATTGGTTTTTTATTTCATACAGAATATTTTCTTTTTAAAAATAGATAGATTGTTACAATTGTATAATTTGAAATATGTAAATAATATTAAATAAAAATTATAATTTGAAATATTTTATTTAATTTATTTATTACGGGTCGTGAGCCCAATATAATGTACAAAAATATATAAATTTAACCTAAGTGGGTGTTACAGTTACCCAACTTTACAAATAGAAATTTATGGAGACAATAGTAATAATACAATATTCATTGATATCTAATAAACAAGTGAGTGAAATATGTAAATAAAATTAAATAAAAATTATAATTTGTAGGACTTATAAGAATTTTAAAATATCAATAGGTTATTTTTTAAATAAAATATAATAATTTGAGTCTGAACAAAAAAATTAATTCAGAGAAATACTCTTTGTGTACCTACCAGCAGTGTTGGTACAATTGCGTCAATTTAAATAAATTATAATGAAATTACTACAGAGTTACTGCAAAAGTAATTTAGTTACAGTCAATGGCGCCGAAGTCCATGTTAATGTCAGGCCATGGCTCGACCTTTTTTTTGAAAAATGTAGCCGATAGGCCACATTTTATTTACATCTTAACTTTATAATGAACATAGAGCATGAGTATATTTAAACCATGATTATGAGTAAATGTATATTAGGGTACCTAGGTAATTTAGTAAAATTAAATAATTAAGATATTGAACACTTGAAGTTTTGAAATTGCCCGACCACATTTTACTAGTCTTACAAAAAACAGTAATCTAGCTTTCGTCACCCAACTTCACATCTTTTGATGAATATTTTGTATTTTTAGAATTTAAATAGTTTAGTAAAAGATCCATATTGTTTTTTCTAAAATTCAGCTTTTCAATTTCTAATTTTAAATTAGCTATTTCTTGCTCAGCTTTCTGTTTGATATTATTGCAGTCATGATTGTTTTTCTATAAAAATTATGTAGCATGGAAATCAGATACAAAAGTTATTATTAGTTGAATAGTTAATTTCCAATTGATCAACTAAATTAATGAATTAATAGGCATTAGTCATTACTTAAGAGGATTTAGTATAAGCTATTATGTTGAATATATTTAATGTGTATTAATGATTATTTCTAGTTTTGTCGATTTTCATAGTCAATTTTACATACCTTTTTAGGGTCAGTATCCAATACATTCTTTGGTGAAACATTTTTATCTGCAGCAATAATTTTATTTTCTTTAATCTGTATTGAATCGTTAGATGTAGACGAACAAGCCATAATATATAAACAAATAGGTAATATAGTCATAATATAGTCAAATAGGTATATAAATTAGTTACCTACTGCTTAGTACTTTTACGATCTTTAGTTAAGTATAATACTTATGAAAGTATGAACCAATGAAGCATTTAAGCATGGACTAGATGATGACAACATATTTTATGAAGATATGATAATGAGTTATCTGAAATCTTTTGCAACCAAAATGGCGGATGCACATACCTGCTATTATATTGCTCTAGGAAACACTATCGGTGTCAAAATGTTTTTATTTGGATGACAATACAATTAAAGTTATATTAGTTATTTTTTTTATCAAGAAAGTTAAAATACCAAATCACAGATAAAATTGTTGGTAATGTGGTTTCAAATTTTGATAACTAATGTAAATATATTTGGGGATTATTTCATATTTTTATAATGATACTTGTAATATTATCAAAATTCAAAGACGTCTGATAAGTGATAATAATACTAAGTGATTTTTATCAACAGAAGAAAAGCATTAACAATTTTTAAAGTTGTATATTCCTATAATGAACTACTTCTTTAAATATTTTGCATAATTAGTAACATGGATAGTCTAAATAGTGTAAAAAACATTGAATGTAGCGATAGAACTGAATCTAAGTAATTACCGTTCACAGTATTTTGACGTTTAAAATATTACTTTACTTCTTGTATTAATAACATTTTCTTTGTAAGTAGTCTAGACATCAAACCTGGATTGTTAATAATTAATTCTTATGTAAATCAATTCAATCCTGATTTGGAAACAGTACAGTTAGAAATCAAGGAAGTTGTGTAAGTAGATATGATATTGATGTATAAATTATACAATACAATCAATTTTCTCATTGTACATGTATATGTAGGTCTATAATAATATTTAATTATTCATATACTTAAATATTAGAAATTTGATTAAAATTGTTTAATTTATTGTGTAGCATGATGAAAAAACTCATTGTCTTATAATTATTATTATCAGCGAAAAAATAATTTATTGTTAGATACTTACTGATAATCTTTATAATACAGTCTAGTCTCAATAGGTCGAATTCTTAGGGAGATAAAAATTAATTTGATTTATGTATTTTTTGAGTTACATAACTTGATTTTTTTTAAAAATACGAATAAATTCATTTTTATTATTTTATGCTAATTAATTAACTAATATTACAATTAGAAGATTATATTTTGAAACTCATATTTATTAATTTCAAATATATTATTTTAATATATTTGAATACACAATATATGTATAGTTCTTACAATTTAGAAAAATAAATTATTATAAGAATTTGATTAGTAAGGCAACTACTGGTTATTAATCTTCTTCATATATGTATGACTCAGATTTAGAAATCTATTAGACTGCATTTAAAAAGTTTTGATTATTTGTTACTCCAGTATGTACATTAGTATCTATTTCAGTAAATATATGAAAATGAAATTTCTGGTTCAAATGTATTGTAATTATTGTATTAGTATTATAATTAGAACCTCTATCGCCTCCTTCATGAGTACATTTCTTTTTCCTTTAAAACTTTTTCATCAATTGTTAATGTAACCAATTTATGTTTAAGGGGAATAACTACAAATTGTACTCATACATGCAAAGGTATATGGAAACAATAGTGATGGTTTAATTTGTACATTTATGATTGTATATTAATTTGTATGTGTATGATTCTAATGATAAAATTTAAAATATATTTGTTATAATTGACCGAGTTATCTTTGCTCAACTATTTATAAATTTTATGTATCATGACAAATATTGCATTGAATGTATAGGAATTTCTTAGGGACAGGAAAATAGTTCAAATTATTAAGACTTAACACTATTATAACTATGAACTAAATATCAGTAGTATATTAATCAGGACCAACTATTTGATTTTATTAACTATTGAAAAACAAGTATAATGTTATTAAATAGTCAGTGGTATTTTGTAATTTAGAATTTATTTCAATTTATCTAACTATTTAAATGTTTATCATTATTAAGAAACTTTTACTTTGTTATTATTGTTATAGTGACAAACAAAATGCATTAATAAGTTCTATGCTCAAAGAAAATGAAGAACTATCTAATTTATTGAATGAATCTGTAGTTCAAGACATGGTAAAATAGTATAATAATTTTGGTAAATCCTATTGTAGTTTATATAATTAATTTTCAGTTCACATCTATCAAGCATTGCCATGGGCAGTTAATTGAATTAAAAAAGAAGCTTATGTTCTTACACAAAAAAACTATATCGTTGGAAGTAAGAATTTATATTATTATTCTCTTAAAATAATTTCATAAATGTTTAGTGTATAAATTTAAGTATATATATTTAAAATATTTTTGTATTTATACAGTATATAAATGATAGAATTACATAATATTCCATAAATAGTATATAGGATACTTTTGATGTAACTGTACATTTTTTTATGATTGGAAAAAATAGCAATAAATGTTATGTTATTTTCAATACAATTTAGTTTAATATAGTCTGTAATTATGATTTGTATAAACTATTGTACATTTATTATCACTAAATCAAGTTCTAATCATAGAAAAATGTATTTTATTTATTATTTGTAAATTATAAGGATTTTTAAAAAATAATTATTTATAGCATTTATAATATATATATATAGAAAAATGGAGAAAAAAAATTCGAAATTACATCAGTTGAGAACGGCTGGGCCGATTTGGCTCAAATTTTTTTTAAATGATAGAGAATGTCGTGGAGCGGGTTTATAGGGTTTATATATGGACCTAACTCCACCCCCGGGAGGTGCTCAAACAGGAATTTTGAGATTTACGATAAAAATTTTTGTTTTTGTTTATAAATGGTTGCTATGGGAGTTATAAGATTTGAGAATAATATTTATTTATTAGTGGTTAATATAATGAATTACCCGACGTTGCAAGGTAACCAAAAAAAAAACATAAATAAGTACTTTGAATATTTTCTATTTGTTTGTGTCATTAAAAATGCCAAGAAGACGCCAGAATGCCAATTTTTGTCGTAGAATAAATGCAGCTACAAACATGAGAAATAGAAGAGCGCAAATTAACGGACGAACAATGCCAATCCTATAGTACGAATGATTCGTAGTTGACTCACGCAGAGCAAATGACCAACTACACCAACAGGAACATCGAACATTTATATCTGATTCATTCCTGCGTCTAGCATTCCAGTATGAGCCCGATATTGAATATTATGCTCATTCAAAAGTAGTAATTTGTGCTATGGACAAGGAATGCCCGCACTGCTATGCTATCCAGTCTGGATGTGTTGTGCGTCAGGAAAGATGCAACTACCTGAAATTGAAACACCACCTGAACCATTGAACGGTTTACTTATCGGTACAGATCCAGATTCTAACGTGTTCCTGAAGTCAATTAGAACATTCAATTCATGTTTTCAAATGACATCGTTCGGAGCAACAGAAATAGTTCGAAATACTAATGCAAATGGTCAACAATACAATTTTACACTACGGATTTTAGTACGTTAAGGTTAGGTTAGGATTATGTATTAATTGATTATATTAATCCACCGCATTATGGCAAACTTGGTATAACTTTAATACTTTATTAGAGTTAAATCATACACTAAGGTACGTACAAACAGCACTAGGTCCGCGATCTACCGCAGGTAGATTGCCTACCTGATAATATACTGCTGTGAATCAGAATTTTTATTCCGGAGAGAAAATTTAAGATAAATCTAGAACATCATCGAATATTAAATAATGAATTGAACAAAGTTAGAGTCATATAGAGTTGGTGTATTTAACGAGCAACTAAGTGCACGGGATCAGCTAGTATACTATATAATTTTTAAAGACAAGGTTTATTTACGCACTATTTATAAATGTTATGTATTAATTAAAAATAACATTCAAATTAAAAATTACAGAATAAGTTGTATTGTTTTAACTGAAATTGTATATATATGTTACCAGCAAATATATGTATATATAATTAAGGGATTACATAAATTCCATAGGCATTTTATTAAATAACTAAGACTATGGAAATGAGAATGAATAGTATGCAAGATATACATATTCCCTTGATATTAAATATTTAATGCTTTATCAAAGTTAAGCAATATGTTATTGTTTAAATAAAAAAATGAAGAAATTATTTTCTGCAATCTATATGAAAGTACACTATTAATGATAAAAAAAAAAAAACTGGTTGAAATGTTTTAAATATGTACTTTAGTTGCAATTGCTAACATATTGTAGATTTTTAAGCAGTCTTTTCCATACATACAAATATTGATGAATATATGTTGCTATGGTATTTATTTTTTTAATTCTAACCTTCATTTGTTAATAACATAATGAATTATTTTCAGTACTTAGTTTAAAATCAATAGGGAAATTCATTACATTTTTATATAATAATATAACTACTGTATATTCTAATTTAAAAAACAAAACTAATAACAATAATTATTCACTAACTAAAAAAGCTGCCAAAAATCTAAAAATCCTCTATTCAGGATTATACATTTTTGTCATTTTAGATTCTGAACGGAGTGAAGAATGTATTGATTTTACAATGATGTGTGTTTTTTTTTTTTTTTTTTTTTTTTTGTGTCTGTCGACACGATTTGGGGCAGTAAAAATGCTTCGATTGCCTTATGTAGCAACTTTTCTGAAAGAAAAGTGAATCTATTTGGTACTTTGGGGGTCAAAAGTAAAAAATTTCCTATATTTTTTAAATGCGACGGGAAAAATCATAAAAAAATTTGGGAAAAACGGGAGTTTTTACGCAAAACCAGTTTTCAACATAATCAAATTTTTTATTTTGCTATAACTCAAAAACTAATCGATGTAAATACTTGAAATTTTCACCAAATGTTTAGATTAGCGTTCTCTATACACCATTAAATTTTCAAAGTATT
Source organism: Sipha maydis (assembly GCA_034509805.1). Lineage (NCBI taxonomy): Eukaryota > Metazoa > Arthropoda > Insecta > Hemiptera > Aphididae > Sipha > Sipha maydis. The sequence goes on along the minus strand of JASXSY010000396.1, from coordinate 185,041 downwards.
TTGACTTTTATTGAGCTATTTATAGACAATTGAAATTTTCAATTTTTTTAAGTATTTTTTTTTTAAATAACGATAAAATTTTTTTGGCTGCCCAGAAAATCTTGAAAATTTAATACAAGGTTTCTTATAAGTTTTTCCTTAACTGATAAAAAAAAGTCTAAAATCGTAAGTCACAATTTTTTTTTATGAGTGCTCAAAGTTCCAATTTATACGAAATATGTAAAAATCACGATAATTTGCAAGTTATTTTGTAGATAAAAATTCATAAAATTTTTTCTGTTCATACTTAAGGTTCAAAATTTTAACACTAGGTTATCTATAAGCTACTCTTCAAAAATCTTTAAAAAAATTTCTACCGGAATTAGAGGAAAAAATTTTATGACTGTTTAAAATTTAAATATTTACGAAATTGCATAAAATAACGATTTATTCTCAAACGATTTTAAATATTTTTTATAATTCAAAAAGTATAAGTCGCAAATTTTTGAAATTTCTACCAGCTGTTAAGATTGGTATTTCCTTTATGTCATATTTTTTTCAAAATATTATATTGATTTTTAAGCCACTTATAGGCAATTAAAATATTCGATTTTTTTTACATTTTTTTTTTATAATCGGTGATAAAAAAAATTTGGTTTGTACAAAATACTTGAAAATTTAATAGAAGATTCCACAGAAGTAGTTCTTAAAGTCATTCAAAAATTATTAAAATCCATAGGCACAATTTTTTTTTATAAGCGTTTGAACAGCGAATATTGACATAAAATTACATGTAAAATATAATATAATGTAGAATGTTCTAGACTGACAAACTATATCGCTGTATGCAACTGCCAACCCATCCTAATTGAAAAATATATTTATCGTTTCAAAATAAAATATACTTTTTACAATGTTTATAAATAACAATGTATTATATCCTAGACAAACATATGAACTCCGTTCAGAATCGTTATTCGTATACAATAATATCTATCATTGCATTCAAATTTAACAAATCCATTGTAATAATGACCTATCCTATAATCGAGGTGCACTCCACCCCTAATTGTACAGCAGAGCGAGGCCCATCCGGTTCTTTTTTTATTTTTTTTTCAAAGTTGTTTTCTTAATACTTTACCTAAATTGTATATATTGTCAGTAAAATACCTTCATAATTTTAAAATAAGTATATTTTACATAACAATTTTATAACTTGCAGTATTAGAATTATGTTTAAGTGTTATAATCATAATATTTAATTTCTTGCATGAAATTAATATTCAGTTTATAAACGTTCAAAAATATTTCCAATATTAAAATATTTATTAGAAATTAGATGATCATTAGAAAAATTATTTATTTTATTTTCGAATAGTTTATGAAATTGTGGTCATAGAGTACAGAATAAATATACAGTAATGATACAAAATACATAATATACAATTTAAGTGATACTATATTTTTTAAGTAATATTTCATCTTCATAGAATAAGAAAAATTAATCAAAATTTTTAATTTTGCTTCCAGTCATTTTACTGGCATTTAAATACAATAATATTGATTGTGTGTTTGTAGGAACATAAAATATAGAGATGGATCTTAACACAATATTTATTAATATACATTTTATTTATATAAAATATCTTTATTTTAGACTACTTAAAATTTAAAAATCTAAAATTTTAGACTTATAATAACTTTATTAAGATTACTCTTTTTTAAATCAAATTTTGTGAGGTTTTAAGAACATTGTTTTATATTTTAAATTTTTGTTGAATTAAATTAACTATTAAGCTTATAATTTTATATATATTTTTTTTAAAACAAATTATGTTTTTATATTTTTAAAAATTATTTTTATTAATCTGTATTTATGAATTTCAACAAATTTATATTATATATGAATTTGAAATTTTTATTATATATTACAATAAAAAAAAAACTATTTATGTAAAATATATCGATAGGGATTATGAATATTTTTAGCAACTATTTTATTCTAAACAGTGTAAAATTATTATAAATAGTTCTTAAGTTATTTCATCTATAATTTAAAATTTAATACAATTACTAATCACAATTTATTAATGTTAAAATAACAGTGTTTAATAATTATTTTAATTATATTATACATAGTGTTTCAAATACAATATTATTTCAAGTAAAGAATTAGAATTTTTTCTAATAAAAAAGTATCAACATAGTTGATAAATTCAATTTATTTATAAATTTATTTTACTCTTTTGTATATCTAATAACTCATTAGTAATGAGTAATCTTTTAATTAAAATACATTATTATATTATTATTAATTGTGTATAATGAATTATATATTTCAGTGTTGAAATAAGTGTATCCATTTAATAGTTGTCATTGCGATATTTTTCTTCTACCTTTTTTCTCACGTTAACCCAATTATTATGATTATGTTAAACATTTTCTACATACTCATACTACATTTTTTAAAGAATGTTTTATTGAGAAGTATTTATCTGACTAAAACCTTAAATATACTGTGAATATTGTTATAATGATTATTACAATTATAATAATTAATACTAAGTTAAAATAAATTATTTATTTGTTATTTTATTACAATATGTAAAATACCTATATAAATATTTTGTATTTTAGAGAAGAGCAAATGTGTTACGTATTGCTAAACAAAAAGAAGCATTACAAAGAGAACATCTAAAAGAATCTATGTTAGTTCGTGAACAAGAACTTATTTCAAAACAATCATAAAACCAGTATGCACCAGTTATTTTTATTTCAAGCAAACAGAGTAACTTTATAACCAACTAAATATTCATTATTTGCATTATATTTATTATTTTATTTTAGATATAAGCTGAACACAGTTGGATTGTACATGTTAAAATATTTATTTATTTAAAAAAAAAAAAAATGGGATGCTTAAATTAATTATATTAAGTTTAGGTTACGTTGTATTATTTTATTTTTTGCTTATGATTAAGAATATTGTATAATCTTAAATATATAATGATATCGGTGTTCAAAATTTTAGTCTTGAGATTTGTATGTATGTAGTTATAGTAATTGTGTACAGGGTATATACATTTTACAAAGTCATTGAAATTAATTATATGTTTTTATTTATATTTATATTTTTAAAATAACCATTTATTATTAAGAGTAAAAGAGTTAAGAGTTATTAGAATGATTTAGTTACATTTAACTAATATTATTTACATTTAATATATAATACTAAACAAATAATAATTATATTATACATTATGTGTACATATAATTATATTATTTGCACGTTTAATTATTAATTACAAAATATAAAATATTTTATATTTTATTGTAATAACGTTTGACTTATATAACTATTAACATTAATATTAGTTTTAGTTTATAAGTTTTTTTATATTTAAATTTAAAGAGTTGAATACTTTTGATTTTAAGTAATTCATTTTTAGTCTTTTTTTCATTATTAATTTTAATTTCATGTTAGATTTTCATATTTCTTAAGTATATATTCCAGCAAAAAAAGATCTTTAAAGTAAATTATATGAAACTTTTTTTATAAAGACTTAAGGTATAACATTAAGTTCTAGATGATTGTCTCTAGTAGATCGAGATTTATTTTTCTTGTTATACCAAATATGAATTGCTTTATTTTGTTGAATACTTAATGGATAGAATATATTATTTGTTGTAACCATCCCATACATGGTTTGGATAATATGTGTAAAGTTTTCTTAATTTTGTTTTATTATTAATAAATTATACCCATGGTTTCTTATAATAATTTAATTTAACTGATTTCAAACACATAAATATTAAGATATTCATTCTATTACCAAGTATGAAATTAATAGTTGACATAAAAAAATAAAATAAAATAAAATAAAGTAAAACGGTAGAACATATAACTTTACAATAAAGGTTATGAATAAAATTTGGTTGAAAAAATTTCAAATACTTAATAATTAAATTAAATTGTTTTCATAAACATCTTAAATAGATAATATAAATTTTGATTGTGCTTGTTGATAAATTACTATACATGCATATATAAACAATGTCTATAAATGAAAAAAAAAAATGTATGTAAAATAGTATACTATACAATACAATTTTCAACTTCAAAGTTTTAATTGATTTTAACTCGTAATATTTTTAACTTAAATTCTAAGCACATTAATGATTAAATTAAGAATATTATTACTAAACTCTACTTATTGAGTAATATTGTAAAAATGTTATGGTTTTAAATTGTATTGTAATTTAGCTGACACTAGTTATACATTTTATTATTTTTAATAATTCATTGAAAATAAGGACATGTTTAAATTGGGCATTAATATTAAATCAACAAAGTCAGAACAAACTATAATTGAAGCTTAGTTTACTTGTGGAGAATTTATATTAAATACCCAAATAAATGAGTGCCTAATTTATTTAAAAATTAATATAAAATCAAGAATAACATTGAAGTAGGTAATTGTAAATATTTTATTTAATCACATGAAATGTTTGAACAATTTGAAAAACCATTGTATTTTTTACAAAACATATTAAATTTATTCTTGGGGTAGTTGAAAATGTTGATTGAATAATGCTATTAATTATATTCAATAGAAACATAATATGTTTAATACATATTATGTGTACTATTGATGCAGATTTCTATAATGTGAATGAGGAAATTTTAAGAATTATTTTTGTAACTGCATTATTTATATTGAATATTTTTCCAAATAAGTGCTAAGATAATTTAGTCTTCAGATAATTAGGTAATATAACAAGGATTACCATAAGTTAATTACTACTTAAATTATTATTTATATGAATATTATTAATAATACAGATAAATTATAAATAATTATTAAGACAATGAAATAACAAGTTGAGATTCTAAACATTTCTTGTTGCTAAAATTAATTTATCTGTTTTTTAAATTTTAAATATTATAAGATTTTTATTATAAAAGAAGATCCTTGAAACCCATTTTATTTAGGGCAGTTGTCCTGCTTTGGAGTAGTGTCATTTTTAGTACAATTTAAAGAAATATGTAAAAAGAATAAAATGTTTGGTCTGGCGTTTTTTGTTTGGCTCAAGTATACATAATGGGTTATCGGCGGTAATTATGGTAAATTCGTTGGTAGATATAAATTTGTCAATGTATACCTACACGTGAATAAATTGCATACGCAGCTAACATAATAGTCTTGCCGAATACGAGGTTAAACATCATAAACCATTAAGATGAGTTTCATAACGGAGGAAATAAAATTTCGTGAAATAGATATAAACTGCTAGTGTGTATTTGTAATTGAAAAGAACAATACAAAAAAAGATTCACTTCGGTGGTTTCTTGACATCAAAGAATATTGACAGTTAAAATGTACACAATAAATTGAGAATAAGAAATTAATACATTATCACTCGCCATTCAATAATATATAGACTTTATAGCATAGCATTTTGAACACAATATTTTGCATTTTCCAGGTTAAGAATCACTATTATAACCGTTAATCATAACTAGTGAGATTAGTCTTACATGGTTTACATGAGTACATATGACTCGACAGAGAACTTTTATTATACCTTCAGTGTTGCCCACAGAGTAAGAATAGAGAGTACAGAGTACAGAATTGAATTTGGTGTTGCCAGAAAGTCCCTAGATATCAATTATTATTATTATTAAGGACCTTATATTCTAAGACCGTGTTTTGGAGTGATAAATGATAAAAATAAAAAAAAGGCTAAATAATTTATACTTATTAATACATTATTATTTATTACTATTATAGTATAATATAATGAAAAAACTTAAAAATAATTTAATTAATAAAAATGATAAAAACTGAATACAAAAAGTCATTTGTGTAATAATACAACCGATATATTATATGATTCCATAACGAGAGAAGAGTACAATCAGTTGAACGCTTCTTAATCAATGTAGATTTAGTTAGATAGATAGAATAAATATTTAAAATTTAAAATTAATCTCTTATTATGAAATTATTCCAAGTTTAACATTTAATAACAAAGTTAAATTTTTATTAACATATCAAAAATATTCCAATCCATACAATGTAATATAAGTCCATACAATTAATTTATTAAACAAACTGGCATAAAGGTGTGTACAGTGATCGGACTAAAACTTATCTGAATTTGGTCTATTTAAGTTTCATTTTTTATTACTTCTTAAATATTCCATAAGTTTAATATTACATAAAATATCGTTTTTCTCCTTTATGCATGTTATTGGATTATAGGCAAGTAATAAAGTAATAATCCTTGTTCTTTTAAATATTGAACACATGTTTCTTCGTCACTAATAATATGTGTACATAGGTGACCAATAGTCTATGATATTTTAAGATTTTAGTAATTCATGCATGCAAATTACAACTAGTAAGATTCATAAAACGAGCATATATGACTTTGAATAAAAATTGAATTTTACTGAAGTCAGTGAAGGCAAGTATATGAACAAAAATATAAAATGTTTATGACAATATCTCGATAAAAGAAACCCACAGATTAATATAATTTTATTGGTATGACGAATAATATTTGTACTAATAAAAGAAATCCATAGATCAATACAAACTTATCGGTAGGTCGACTAACATTTGTAATAGCATATTGAACTGTAAAACTATTCTTTGATTATTAATATTCTTTAGTACATATAGATATTTTAATATACTTTATTTATATATTATTTTGTATATAATAAAACAATAAAAACTTAAATTAAAATTAAAAATTATTAAATGGTTAATGTAAAATAATAAATAATTAAAGCTTAACCTGAAGTATTATTATATTTGTAGATACGACAGGTTTCAAATTAAAAATTTCACATCAGGTATGTACAAAGTCAATAAAATTGTGACTGATTTGTTCTAAATTGTATAAATAAAATAATAATCCAGACTAAGCTTTTATTTACTTATATATTATTCTGCATGTGGTCTATACCTAATAGTTAATGTGTTCCCTTTCGCTGATTATTGTTTAATCATTTTTGGATTTATCAAGTCTACTCGTATACATTATCCATATGTCTTTGCATTGTTGTAATATCCTTTATGTGTGATTGTAATACATCTTTATGTATGCCTGTAACAGCCTCTCGATTAAATGACGCTCATGGCTCGTTTACGTAAAATTGAACGCGTTCTTTCGAAAACAGTAGTGCATATCTAATTCTAAATATTATAAACATAGAATTTTAGAAAATGTAATATCGTCAAAACGCAGTAATAATCGCATCTAATTAGTTTACACCGTTATAAATGGGTATTAGATTATACGTGGCGTGTAATTGACAGTAATACTTTTTGATGCACAATTTGAATACGTACAATACGTATTTTCTCGCATATCTGATATCATTTCAACCTAAAAGCGTTGCTAAATCCTCATACTCGTATTTTTATAATATAAATTAAATTATCTATATACAGTATTTAACCATCGTATGTACTATATATTACCATCGTATATACTTATTATATATTAAATTATACATGTTTATGATGACATTGTACTACATTTCGCTTTTCAGATAAGAGAATATAGAAATAACCGATTATTATTAATATTAATATTATTATTATTATTATTATTTATTTCTGTTATGCTCCGTGATAATATTTTATCATCGCAGTCGTGTATACGGACTACAGAGTGCGCGCGCAAATTACCGGTAAAAGGTCGCGAACTATCATAGCATTCAGAGCCGGGTTTGTTCGCGTCTTGTCGTCGTCATTCATTCTTGCTTCGACTTAGTCGTTAACTTCGGACTCAGTTGCTACCGCCACTGCCATCATCACTACTATCACCCGCCAGTCATCGTTGATCCTCGCATTCGTACCGGTGATAATACTACGTTCGCTGTCTATTGGCGTTATCTTTGCGGAACATTTAAAATAATCAATATTATAGTAAGATTTCAATGTTTTTCACCGGTCACGTTTGATTCGAATGACAAATGTAGTGCTTCATTTGCCATTCGTGCGATGTTATTTACCATGATGGTTCGTTCGGCAGTCACGGTCGTATGAAAATGAAATTCAGCTGACGGGTTGCGTTCTGGCGACAAAGGATCATTGGATTAGAAGAGGTAAGAATCCACTCACGTGTACAACTTTCAATTTATTCATTTCATTGCGTTGATGGAGTTTTTTTGTTTGCGGTTTTATCGCAAAAATTTTCTCTAATTTAATGTTCGGTTAGAGAATCATGGAAAACAAAATAGGCAGTAGTAGGTGAGTAGTAATCAATAGTATATCTATTGAAGTCACAGATTTATGGCTTGCATTAATGTATCATTAGTTACTATTTGAGGGTTATTGATTTATGTGTCAACATTTTGTTGGTGTTATAGTCAATGAAATAACATTTTTATTAGTATCAAACAAATTAGTATACATATTATTTATTAAATTTTTTTCTAAAATATAGGTTTTAGTGCTTAAACTAACTTGAAAATGTAGTATCATTTTTTGAATTAAGTCAAATGTTTGTATTGTGTGTGTTAAGTATTTTTAATATCTTGATTTATTTTCAATCTATATTTAGAAATAAGATTTTATAAGATTTTTGTTTAATATTTTAGAGCCAATAAATAATTTTAAATTAAGTGTACTAAAAACTTTTTTTATTATTTTTTTATTATTAAGAACATAATTTTACAATCAAAGATTTTATTTCAAATTATTTATAGTCTTGAATTTATCAACAATTATATTAAATAATAATAATAATAATGTATACAGAAGCTTATTATTTGATCTATATATTAAGTATTTGATTATAATTTAATTAATATGCTAATGAACAGGGCTCGGAAGTTATAGCAAATGCATATTTTTCTTGGTTCGTCCTAGAACATCCAAAGTAAGATACAAGTATGTTTCACACTTCCCTGATGTCATACACAAAATTTTATTTTGCTATTTTTTTTGCATATTTACGGTTTTTACAGCTATTTTGCTAATTTGGAGTTTTAAAGTCTGTTTATGGGCATATTTTTAGATAATAAAGGAAATAAACACATATTGTTAAAAAACTAAATTACATACTAAACAGCAGTCTACGAATATGTGAACGAAAATAAATTGTTTTATTTTAAGATGTACTCATCTGAAATAAACAGTCTTAAACCGCTATTATCGTCGATTAAATCGGACAATTCCATTCCTTTCCAATAAATTGTTTATTTTTAAAATCGTGTTAGTCACATTATACTATCGCATTATCATCGGATTTGTTGTATTATCGTGCTATAGTTTTAACTATGTACTAATGACTGAACACGGTAATTTTATTTAAATGTTCCGTCATCATTTAGATACATTAAGAGTTCGATTGATCGTGAACTGTTGTACATACTCTCAAATAGTACATATAGTTCTTACATATCTACCACCATATTCTATGAAATATATTAAAAATCTATAAATTAAATGTCTTAAATTTTATGTTTAAAAAAGTTTGTTGACAATTTTATTTTGTATATTTTCCAATTTTTAGTGCTATTTAAAGCGCTTATATTAATATTTTTATGTGCATATTTAAGCGCTAAAAATTCATTTTTTTAGTTCTATAACTTCCGAGCCCTGCTAATGAACATAATATAATTTTATGAAATTAAAATATAGATTATATTATACCCATAAATGAAAGTGTATAATATGCAATTCATAATTTCTTAACTAATACATAAAAAACAATTTATAATTATTTATATGAAGTTTTAATAAAAATATTAAATTAATTATATATAATGCAGACATGATTTTTATAAATTATTTAAATTTTCAATTATTAATATTTATAGGGTATTTATATTTGTTAATGTTTATTATAATGTTAACATATTAAATTACTATTTTTTAAATTTAATACTACATACCTGATAATTATTAAATTTTTGTAAAGAACCTTCCTAGGTGTAAATAATTTATTACATTGTAATTTAACATTTATATATTAATAACCAACTAATCTTTTCAGGTGTCATTAAAACATGGAGGCAGTTCGGAAATTAACAAATATTAGGCCAATGGCTCCAATAAATTTGGATATGATATTATGTTCTACTGTGAACATGAAAACTAAATTACAGCTCATATCACGAATACATGATAATCTTGATGTAAATTTATTCTTTTATTTTAAAATATAATGCTTAATTAAATAGTATTATATATTTTTATTTTACCTAATTTTCAGCAATTTGCCCAAAATCAAGTCTATTTTGATAATATGATTATTGTTATTCTTAAATTACTATCCATTACTGAACCAGTTTTCACTCCAGATCATGATGTTTTTGTAAGTGTTATTTATAATATTTAGTTAATATTTTTATTATACCTCACTTTCAAAGAGTTATAACCAATCTTTTTATTAAATTGTTTATGTTAATAAAGTAGAAATAGGTTTGTATAACATAAAATATTTTTACGTTTCTATAGATTTATTTTATTTTATTTGTCATTTTCCATTGTATCTTCTGTACAAAATTATAAATATTTGATAGCATAATTATTATTGATATAAATATTAAAAATAATTAGTGATTTAACCTTGTGGCAATACATTAAAAATTTAAATATTTTATTGTATTGAGAAAAGTGTTTATATGTTAAAAAATATTCATATTTTTAACATCAACATCCATTTCTATTTATAAGAGTTGAAATATGCATGACATATGAGTGATAGTAAATTTAAAAACTGTATTTACATTTTTATTATTAAATTATATGCATCTTGTAATTATTACTAGTTGCATTATTTTTTCACAGAAAGTGAGAAAATGTATTCTTCAAATAATTTATAAAGTCTGTAGCAGCAGTGAGAAAATTAAAAATCATGTTCAAAATACAATGGGTGCATGCTTGAAAGTTATTGAAACGGATAATGAGCAATGTGTTATGTACTGTGTATTGATTTTAAAAGAGTTATTAACTTCTTTTAAACCAACATTTGATGGTTGTTTCAAAACTGAGGTATACTTATAATGATATTAATTATTTCTGAATCCGATAGTTTTATAAGTATATTTTTCATATAAATGATAATTGTGATATTTATATGTAGTATTCAATTTCGTTTTTCAGGTAATCCAATTTTTAAAGTTAATTTTTGAAATGTTTAATAATTCAACAACTACAGAAAAAATTTTTAACTTTCAAAAGACTTCTGATTTAAAAGCATTAATTAGTACTATTCGTTTAACTACTACTATTACAAAGAACAATATTAATGTAAGTATGGATATTCATGTATATATTTTTTTTTCTCATTTCCGTCGCATGTTCCTACAATATTGATTAGTACTGATTTATGTATTTAATTTAGTATTTATGTTAATTTATAAACTTTATCAAATACATTTTTTATTAATTTAAATAAAACTGCTAATTAAATAATTTATATCATGTAAATTATCATGTTGTAATATGTTTATTTGCTTAATGAATTTGTTTTAGTATGTATTTATACCTATGGGAAAAGTATCATTTAAAATCTTAAAAGAACTAGCACTAATATTAAAAATGTATTATGGAATGTATCATGGCATTCAGTCTTTTATGAAAGAAATAATAGAACATTTTCCGATTCTTATGAATTTTTTCTGTTTAGACATACCTTTCAAGTAATTATTTTAAAATTAAATTCTATGACTAATTATGATATTTGTTTTCAATAATTATATTATATTTTATTTCAGACCTGATTACAGAGATATGGTAATAGATTTCAAGTTTGCTCAAATTAGGTTATTGGGTTTTTTTTCTTTAATGATAAAAGACCATAAGGATGAAATTTTTCAACATTGTTCTCTATTTGCTGGTAAAGTTATTAGTTTGTTGAACTGTAATATATCAGCTGATGTGAGTGGTCTGCGTATAGAATTGCTTTCTGGATTTGAATCTTTAATACTTATTGACTATAAATATGGTATATATAAATTTATAATTTTTGTAATCTTTAATGTAAAATATTTTTATGTTAATTGGTAAACATTTTTTTTACAGAATTTGTACCATTCATGGATATATTTTTAGATGAAACTTCAATAACTGGTAGAAGTTGGTCTTTAAAAAATGAATTAAGAACTAGAGCATATATATACATTGATCATCTTATTACTTATTTGCACAATCGATTATCATTGAATTTTCTTGTACGCGTAGTTCATTTTCATTTTTCTAATATGTTAGATCCTACGCTTCAACCTGAGTGAGTTGTTTGTATAATTAATAGTATTTATTAACCAAATAACTTTGTAGATATGAAATAAATGAAGTTAGTTTTTCATAAGATAATTATTAAGTTAACATAAAAATTTAACTTTTTTTTTTTTAATATATTAAGTAATTATTTAAAAAAAATTAAGATTAAATAATTAATGATGATGTATCATACTTAATCTATGATAATACAGTGGATTTCGCCTAATGTGGGCATTGGTTAATATGGGCAAAACGGTCTAGTTTTTAGTCTAATGTATACTAACAAGGTTATAAAATCGCATAATATGGGCACTTGGTATGGCTTATATAGGTAATATTTATTGTATCATGTTAGAATATGTATTAAAAACTAGTACAATTAGGTTTCATCTTTTCTATGAGAATGTGTTTATCAAAAGTAATAAAAATCATTAACTACTAAACTTTAATAGAATTTTGTTTAATTGAATGTTATTGAGAGCAATAAAAAATAAATAAAACGCTTAAGTTATAGTTTTCTTTTCTTAACACGACAGTAATCATTTCAGTTTCACCATGAATTTTAACGCAACTATGAATGTTTTAGACTGTGTATGCCTCAAAAAGATCTTTTCTTCAAAGAAAAAAATCGCGATTTTGGACAAAGTAAAGTCTCTTTCTCCAGACACTTATCAACGTAAAATTGCTGAAAAATTATGTGTCCTCTGATATTACATCATATTTAATTATTTTTTTGTATATTTATTTGTTAATTATTTTAAAAATTTTTCTAATCTTATGGCTTACGGATATAAAATAAAAACTTTTCAGTATTAAAAATGTTGGTGTTTTTGAATTAAGTTTGGTTTATATGGTTGTTTAATGTAGGTCCCAAAGTGTTCACATTAAGTAAGATCCACTGTATTTCATATTGATTGAACATTTGATCCCTAATATTTTCTTATTCAATAAAATAATACTAGTATTTAACAATTTAAAAATAAATGATATAAATGAAATATCATATTCTTATAAGTTAAAAGTTGTTATAGTCGTATTATAAATGTATATTATTTGATAATATGTGATTTAATTATTTCTGTATCTTCATTTTCAGCGTTCAAATAAACCTTATAAATATGGTCATGATTTCATTAACACATATAATTCAAAAACAAAATAATTTAATTACCAATTTAAATACAATTGAAAAGGATAAGAACCCTCTAATAGACATATTATTTAGAGTTGTTCAGATTTTTGTTATCAAGTTGAAACAATTTCAAAAGTTTTATTTACCTAAGTTAAAAAAGTAATTTCTGGAATTGTTTCATTAAAATTATAATCTTTTGTTATTAATTATAGTATTTTTAGTTACAGTTTTTCTCAAGAAAATATGAAAGAAAGTATTTCATCAATTGTTGCTGGTAATTATATTATTCAATACTTAAGTTTATCTCTATTTATTTCAATTTAAAATTAATGATGTCAATAACAATTTAAATTAAATTAATGTTTTTTAGAGAATGAAAAACCTACGAAGTTTGTTTATGGATATCATTCTTCACAAATACCTCTTTATACTATAGCTGATAGCCAACGATTTGTCAATATTCTTATTTCTGCATTTAGACAAATATTTCAGATTATTGTAATTATATTTGTTTTACAAGAATTTAACAAAATTAAAAATAATTATAACAATTTTAGGTTAAAATTGAAGGAAGAAAGTTTTCAATAGAATATTATAACAAGAAGTCATTTAAAAATTTTATAAAACACTCATTATTATCATTAAAAATTTTTAGTTGTCCCATTAAAAAAAAAATGGTGGTTAAAGAAATTCTCAGTGGTGTAAGTATATTAAAAACAATTTCTGATTAAAGTATATGAATAAATGAAAACCATAAAAATTAAGTAGCTTGATGAATGCACCTTTAAAAATATTAAATTTTAGATTCTGAACGGAGTGAAGAATGTATTGATTTTACAATGATGTGTGTTTTTTTTTTTTTTTTTTTTTTTTTTTTTGTGTCTGTCGACACGATTTGGGGCAGTAAAAATGCTTCGATTGCCTTATGTAGCAACTTTTCTGAAAGAAAAGTGAATCTATTTGGTACTTTGGGGGGTCAAAAGTAAAAAATTTCCAATATTTTTTAAATGCGACGGGAAAAATCATAAAAAAATTTGGGAAAAACGGGAGTTTTTACGCAAAACCAGTTTTCAACATAATCAAATTTTTTATTTTGCTATAACTCAAAAACTAATCGATGTAAATACTTGAAATTTTCACCAAATGTTTAGATTAGCGTTCTCTATACACCATTAAATTTTCAAAGTATTTTGACTTTTATTGAGCTATTTATAGACAATTGAAATTTTCAATTTTTTTAAGTATTTTTTTTTTAAATAACGATAAAATTTTTTTGGCTGCCCAGAAAATCTTGAAAATTTAATACAAGGTTTCTTATAAGTTTTTCCTTAACTGATAAAAAAAAGTCTAAAATCGTAAGTCACAATTTTTTTTTATGAGTGCTCAAAGTTCCAATTTATACGAAATATGTAAAAATCACGATAATTTGCAAGTTATTTTGTAGATAAAAATTCATAAAATTTTTTCTGTTCATACTTAAGGTTCAAAATTTTAACACTAGGTTATCTATAAGCTACTCTTCAAAAATCTTTAAAAAAATTTCTACCGGAATTAGAGGAAAAAATTTTATGACTGTTTAAAATTTAAATATTTACGAAATTGCATAAAATAACGATTTATTCTCAAACGATTTTAAATATTTTTTATAATTCAAAAAGTATAAGTCGCAAATTTTTTAAATTTCTACCAGCTGTTAAGATTGGTATTTCCTTTATGTCATATTTTTTTCAAAATATTATATTGATTTTTAAGCCACTTATAGGCAATTAAAATATTCGATTTTTTTTACATTTTTTTTTTATAATCGGTGATAAAAAAAAATTTGGCTCGTACAAAATACTTGAAAATTTAATAGAAGATTCCACAGAAGTAGTTCTTAAAGTCATTCAAAAATTATTAAAATCCATAGGCACAATTTTTTTTTATAAGCGTTTGAACAGCGAATATTGACATAAAATTACATGTAAAATATAATATAATGTAGAATGTTCTAGACTGACAAACTATATCGCTGTATGCAACTGCCAACCCATCCTAATTGAAAAATATATTTATCGTTTCAAAATAAAATATACTTTTTACAATGTTTATAAATAACAATGTATTATATCCTAGACAAACATATGAACTCCGTTCAGAATCGTTATTCGTATACAATAATATCTATCATTGCATTCAAATTTAACAAATCCATTGTAATAATGACCTATCCTATAATCGAGGTGCACTCCACCCCTAACTGTACAGCAGAGCAAGGCCCATCCGGTTCTTTTTTATATTTATGTGACTTATAACTTTTTATGTGTTTGGTTTTTTCAGATTTCATGTATTGATCCTACTCATTTAAAATCACTGATACTTGGAGATGCCATAGTTAAACTGATCTATACTAATCAATTAGAAGCATTAGTGTTTGACATGGGTTTGAATGATGATGTTTTGTTTCCAACATTTAGTTGCATTATTTTTGAATATATACTTAACAATTTACTGATTGAAATTGAAAAACAGTGTATTTTTGATTTGGTTAAAAGACTTCAATCAAATTTCAAATATAATAAAAATGAGAAAGTTACTTATGAATATTTATATAAAATAATTGAAATGTAATTTATTTCTTAATCATTGGATTTTAAACTTTTTTGAGAATTTTTGTATATTATAATGAAATATTTGATTTTTACTAGGTTATTGAACATTTTACAAAATACAAGATATCCTGTTTCGTATCTGGAAATACTAAAAGCAATACTCATTATTGTTGAATCAACTAAATATGATTACAATGAACATATGAATACAGTTCTTAAATGTTTGTTCGATGGTAATATTTTTACATTCTTGATTAAATTAAATACATTTTATCAATCATGATTTTAATTCTATCATAGTTATTAAATATTTATTATATTTATCATGTAATAATAATTATTTAATACAGTGAAACCTCTATATAGTGGACAGCCACGGGGAATTAAAAATTGTCCACTATAGAGAGTTGTCCACTATTGAGAAAACCTATTATGCGCATACATTTTTGCCGGGGAATTTAGAAGTGTCCACTATTGGGAAGGATCCACTATTGAGAGGTGTCCATTAATAGAGGTTTCACTGTATAATATTTTATCTCAATCAAATTGTTAAATTCTTAAATTAAATAATTTATATATATGTTACTTATATGTTAAGTAAGGATTAAGCGATGTCAGTAATGACTATTTATCTTGAGCTATAATATTTATCAATGCTCTTCCTAACAGACGTTTTTTTTTATTTATTTTGTTTAACTAAAACTTTATTTATTATTTTTTTATTCGCTTTATCTACTTGTTTGATGTGTCTGTTATCTGTTCCACACTGAGCAGTCATATTTTGCCATATAGTTTTGGTTTTACTGAAACGCAACTTTGAATGTGAGTGATCTATCGAGGGTAACTAGGGTAGGTATTTAAAATACAGAGTATGTTTTATATTTACTCCTCAAATTACTTCCAGTTTTCTAGTAGCTTTGTATGTTCTCAGTTGGAACATACATATTTAAGTTTTTGTTGGATTAGATTTGTATTTCATATGTTTTTAGTATGTTGTCATGATTTTAAGTGAGGGTATTAACTTGTATTTTAGCTTCTTCAACATTGTTTTCCTACATTTCTATCATATGAAATGCCTGGCATCTGGAATGATTGATTGGTCCCTTATGTATATGTTGAAAAGAATTGGAATAAGCACTTTTTTGTGGTAGTCCACTTTTCTGTACTATCTTAATTTGCTTTTATTGTTTCTCAGTGTCATGTAGACATTTTCTGTACTGGATTATGCCTTTATTGTTCAAGTAAATCCTATTTTTAGCAAGGTAGTAAATCCCATTGACTAAAATCCTGTGACTAATTGTTTTGTATTTTAAAATCAAAGTTATCAGGTCTACTCCAGTGACTTTTATTTTTAAAATTGTTTTTAATGAACTAAATTATATTCCATTTAGCCTGTACATGGTTTCCCTTTTCTGAAAACTACTTGTTCTTGTATAAAATTTTGTTCAATGAAATTAACATTCTATGCAGTTTAAGATCATTTGTTCAAATATTTTCATATATGTGTGCAACTTGATATGTGATTTTGTAAAGCTGTATCGTTTATTTTAAATCACTGTTTAATTTTTTTATTAAACCCCAGGTTGTTTGGCTGTTGTGTTTCATGGGTATACTTTCTATCAGGGTTACCCAATTTGATTTCTTTTTTTGTACCTATTTCTTCCAGTGATTAAAATCCTTTATTTGTGTTTTCACCTCCAAAAGGGTCCCTATTATATATTTCAGTGTATGCGCAAATATTTTGCTAACTCTGAAGAATGTGTTAGGATATATTCTGCTCTATAGTTCTTTAAAAAATTACCCATTGCTATCTTATGTTATCACTAGTAAGAATCAAATTTGGGATTTATCCTCTTTTTTTACCATACATTGTTGAAGGATGAGAGTCATGTACGACTGATATTTAGTTATCAGTTCCTCACTGTACCTCCATTATCATTTGTATCTTTTTTTTATATTCTGTATGATGTATATTAAAATCACTGGTTATAACTTTTATTGTTGAATTATTAAAGTTGTTAGTACTGCGGAGATCAAATGGTACATTTGCTGGTTTATATATTTATGTGATTGTGCAATCTGCTATTTAAATTGTTATGATTTTAATTCCTCTAGCATTTGTTACATCTAGCGATTCAATATTCAACCTTTGCTTAGTAAATATAATGTTATATTTATCATGAGAAATTTCAGCCACCAGTACCATTCCATAGATTTTTGGTCTATTTTGGATGTTACCTCTATGGGTTTTTCTGGATACATACAATGTTAAATACTGGTGCTTTACATACGTTTGCTAAGATTGTTTTTAAAACTATTTAGACTAACCAACTATTTAGAACTTTCAATATTTATCAAAATTATTGCCTAGGCTGACCTTGGTAAGGGCCTTTTTACAGTTGACTTTGAATTTCTATTGTTATTATACAGTTTTTGTATAAGACCTGTGCCCAATGGTAAAAGATTTTTCATTTAGATATCTCACTATATGTTGCCTCTGATGTACCGTATAGTAATAACTGATGCCAACATTGATGATTATATATGTACATTTTTATATTTACTATAGATTTTTATTAGTTGTATGTAATATAAGCACTAAATAGGTACTATGTTTTATAAAAAATGAATCCCCAATTCATTTTTGTAAATTTAAAATAATTTTTAGTTCAGAATTTATTATCTCACTAATTAAACATTTTTTTTAATCTAAATATTTATACTAACAGATTTATTTCTATACCATCAAAGTTTACCAGAATCTTTGATTGTTTTAAAAACGGCTTTAGCAGAGTTATGTTTAGCTGAATGTGTATTTAAAGTGGTTCTTCAATCTCAAACCATAAATGTATTGTCCGTTATTGTATATTCCTTATACATACCTGAATTAACGCCTCAAGTAAGTTAATATCTAATTTTAAATTAATATCTAATATTAATTTAGTTTTTCAAATATTATGCATATTTTATTTATTATTATATTTATAATTATGTAATAATAATAATAATAATATATGATAATTTTTTATTTATATTTATTTTATAGCTGTATAGCATTATTAAAAATTAAAATAATTGTTAAGTTAAATATTAGTTTTTTTTTTTTAAAGTATTAGTATGAATATTCTATTGTAGTACAAAAATATGACCAATATGTGTATA
The DNA here is from genome assembly GCA_034509805.1 of Sipha maydis. Classification (NCBI taxonomy): domain Eukaryota; kingdom Metazoa; phylum Arthropoda; class Insecta; order Hemiptera; family Aphididae; genus Sipha; species Sipha maydis. Next base: position 165,926 of record JASXSY010000396.1, on the reverse strand, counting down.
GTTATTATTTTTGTGGAATATTTTTATAAATGTAATATAACATTTCAGTAGTTATTAACCAAATATTTAATATAATCTTATTTTTAAAAATTATGCAAGTCTGTAATTTTAGTATATTAAAATGTTCATTATTTAAACATCTGGTATTTTTTTAAATCATTATTTAAAAATAATTAGAAAAACAAAAAAATCTAGAATTTAAAAATGAATTGCTGATAATTATTTTTATATAATATTTGATTGTATTTTGTAATCTATGAAATTTTTCAAATGGTTACCATAATATTATTTCATTAAAAATGTACAGAAAAAAAGTAAATTAGTATGCTACGCATGTCTTAATTAAATACCCAATTATTTACTCTCACCACAAAAAAATAAATGTATGTTATTAAAATAAATTATTATATGTATAATTTGTAAATAATTAACTATGCATGATTTTCAATCCAAGAATAAAATATTTTTGAAATTATAAAGTTTGAACAAAATAGTTTGATCTTATAATATAAACAGTAGATTGTAAAATATATTGTATTATATTTTTCTTAACAATAAGTTTGTTATATTACATTAATACTATAATATTATTTATTTTATAGGGCTTTGGTATTTTAGAAAAATGCTTAAATATTTTACCAAATTTTTTTGTCAATGATTCTGTTGTTCATGTTCGAAATGACATCAATAAAGGATTGTGTCATTGTTTGAATAGTCCTATTGAGTCAATTTCACAATCAGCCATAAAGTGAATACTATTTAATTACTAAAAAATATTTTAAATGTATTGTTTTTTAATGAATATATGTATTTTTCAGTTTACTTGGAAAGTTTGGAGGTTTCAATAGAAGTGCAATTATGAAACCTTATCATCTTAATGCTCAGAAACAATTCAACAATGTTTCTAATAAACCTAAATTATATGTATCATTTGAAGAATACAATGATCAATCAATAGAAATTGATATTGCGCCAGTAAGTTTTGTATTTGTTATCATATTGATATACATGAATCATGCATGTTTTTGTAAGTCCATGTATGTAATAAAATAAAGTGATATTACTTAATATTATAGTTTTTATAATAATTATTATTAAATATTTACTTATTCTATAATAATATTGTAAATATTAAATAATAATAAATTTTGATTTAAAAAGTACAGTACTGTTAAAATAGTTAAACTATGAGTTTAAATACTATTATGATAACTTTATATTACATTTAAATTGAATCTATAAAAAAAAAATTGGTAAGATGTATAAAAAAATAATAGGATAAGAGTTGAATAAGGAATAGATGTTTCAAAATAATACTCAATTCTTAAGTTATACACTATTTATTGTATATATTCAAGTCCAAAACATTTAACTTATTAAATTAACTAGCATGAAGGTGCTTATTATTATCAAACTAAAACACATCCGACTATGGGTCTATTAGGAGTCCCCTTATATACCCCAATCTAGTGTAAATTCCTCATTGTTCATTTTCTTATCACTGTAAATACAGTATTTGACTAATATGCAATTTCCGGTTTGTGTTTTACTGTGCATCCAATTTTAGATTAAGTGGTTGGCCTTACGATTTCTATACTTCGCAATCTTTCGCATGTCTTTCAAGAATTAGTTAACATTAAATATTGTTATGTTGTATTTATTATCGATCATCCTGTGATCTATAATCGCATATAATTTCATATAATAATTGTAATAAGAGTTATTCCAATACTCTATGTGAACCCTCATATAATGGTAATCATAAGGACTAATTTATAAGTCTAAATATTAATTATGTGGTCCCCCTATGAAATGGTAGTCTTAAGGACCTACATTTATGTAAGTTCATAATAATTATTAATAATTAGGGCACGAAAGTTGTAGGAGCTAAAAAAGTCAAAATATGTACGAAAAAATTGCAAAATATGCATTAAATATACAAAAAAAAATTAATAAATACGCAAAAAAAATATTCTTAAGTTCAAAAAAAAAACATATCGCATGTTGTTAATAATCAATAATATACATAAAAACTATTAATAACTGAAAAAATGTATATTGGTTGCCATTTTGACGATAAGATAAAAAATACTTAATATAAGTATTTCGGTATTTTATCACATTGTTGTTGTTAAATTAATTGTTGACTTTGACGATGGCAATAAATATCTTTGTTGATAATTTTGAATTTAATATATTCAATATTAATTTAAATATGCAGACGAGGAAAATAACATTTTAAAGTTATTAAAATTTTTTTTATGATAAAAAAATATGAAAAATGCATAATTTGAGTGCAAAATCAATGAAATATGCATTTTTTTTTTTTAGCTAAAATTGACAAAATATGCATTTTCAATTCTCAATTTTTTAACTCACCATTGTATAGTTCAGATTTCTAGCTTTGTTTGTTAACCTAACCTAACATACAGAACAATATTCAATTTCTATAACTTCCGAACGCTATTAATAATCTATCTATATCTATACTATTATATAAAATTGTAAGGGGTTTTCTACAACCGCGCTAACCGAGAATACTACTGAACCGATTTGGCTGAAACCCGACATTTTGCTGAAGGTTTTAGTACCACTTTTGTCAGTAAAAAAAGTTCATAAAAAATTAAAAACAATTGTACCTATATTGTGTACAATTCAACTGTATTAACTAATCATTTATGTACAACAATTTATTTTCCGACATTAATAATGGAAACTATGGAAGCGTTTTGCGAAAAATACTCTTGCCAAAAATTATGCACAAACGTGTTACGATCCGCCTGACGCCGAACGCTTTTTTCCGCACATAGTGTTTTTTCTAATAGCTCACCGCACGTGGCATCATGGGCTCAGTCTGAGCTTGGTAGCCGTCGAGTGTGATTCTTTGCTACGCACACCGCCTTACCAATTCATCATCATGCCGAGAGCGCCAAGAGCACGCATTGGCAGAAGAACTGCCAATGCAACTCAAATGTATAACAGAAGGCAACAAGATAACACACCAGAACATTCTCAAACACTTGCTCAGGAGCAACGTAACGCTTTGAGTATGAAATCAGCGTTTAATTATCAATCCGAAATTGATTATTTAAATATTAAAGCACTTCAAATAGGACCAATGACTATATTATGTCCTAAGTGCCATGCAAAAAAATGGAAAGATGAAACCCATGGACTTTGCTGCGGCTGACGGTAAAGTTGTTTCACACCAATTTGAGGATCTTCCAGACCTAATTAAAAGTTTAATTGATAATTCTCACCCTCTATCAAAACATTTCTTTGATAATTCTAGACGGTATAATACTCTGTTTCAAATTACATTGTTTGGAGCAAATGAAATAGCTGAAGGGAACTTCATGCCCACTTTTAAAATTCAGGGTCAAGTGCATCATTTATTAGGTAGTTTATTTTCTCTTTCTCCTTCGGGATTTCCTCCTCGTAAGCTAAAATTAAAAATTGGTGCTCCAATTACATTATTACGTAATCTTCAACCACCGAACTTATGTAACGGTACAAGACTACAAATAAAATTGTTGCGAAATAACATTATAGAAGCCGTAATTCTTACTGGACCAGCAAAAGCAGTCGTTCGTTCCGTTCTGCATGTGCCTCTTGTGATTGAGATTCACGCAATTGCGCCATACTCACACGAACATTCGCACTTTCGGATTGGCATTATTCATATGTTCTTTACGCTCCTCTATTTCTCATGTTTGTAGCTGTATTTGTTCTATGACAATAATTGACATTCTGGCGTCTTCTTGGCATTTTTAATGACACAAACAAATAGAAAATATTCAAAGTACTTATTCATTATATTAATTTTATATATTACCAATGGCAACCACTTATAAATAAATGTTATTCTCAAATCTTGATAACCCCCTTAGCAAACATTTATAAACAAAAATTTCTATCGTAAATCTCAAAATTCCTGTATGAGCCAACCTCATAAAAATAGGGGTGTGAAAAATAGTTTACATCACTCTCTGAGACCTATTTAATATACACAACAAATTTTATGAAAATCGGTCCAGCTGTTTCAGAGAAGTTTGGCAACAAACATTGTGACACGAGATTTTTATATATTAGATGTAAAAATAAAATTTATTGATATAAAAATAGTTTTCATTTTTACCTTGACAACATTTTGAATAGATATTATTTTTTTTAAAGATAATTTATTATAAAATACTATTTATAAAATCTGTTTTAATTTATTTTTCTCGACTGCACTATGTATATGCAATTTTTGCAATACAGAATTAACATAATCATTGTTTTAGTTATTTAATGTACTCATATCTGAGTAATTATTTTTATTAAAACTATTTATACAATTATTTTGTAGAATATGTATTACAAATTATGAATTTGAAAGTAATTTTTACATATTTTATTTCAAATGAAAATTGATCTTAAGTATTCTTAAGTATTTGCAAATGTATTAATACTCCAGACAAGTGCTTTATTCTAAATGTATAATAATAAAAAAAATTACCTTATAATATAGTAAAAGTAGTAAACCACAAAGTGTTTTTTTTTTATTTATATATAATAATGAATATTTATTTTAATATGTGACACAGGGTTTGGATGCTGCAATTCAAACATTAATGGCAAAGTCTGATAGATTTCTCAGAGTCCGCAGTTGGGATATCATAAGAGGATTCTTTACATTATCAATGGATTTTGATTATAATAATATTGTTAAACTACTGTCAAAGATGAAGTATAATATTAAATTTAATTCATATACTTGTAATTTTCCAATAAAAATTATAACTTGGTATTTTTTGTTTAGTATAATAATTTAACTTCCACTTAAAATCTAGTCTATCAAAAGCAGTTTATTTCACTTTTTATACTATATTATTGATATCCAAGTTATAGGTAAATTAAATAGTTAAATAAAATAAAGCAAACAATAATTCTGTGATGATCATGTTTCACATTATTCTAACTGTAATATATATGTAATATATATTAATATATTATATTAAGTAGTTATAGTTAAAATTATAAGTTAGTAGAATTTTTATAATCCATTAATATTTGTAAATTTTCATAAGAATTTGAAATTAATCTGGTCTCAATTTTGAAGATGGATTAAGAAAAATGTTAATAGTTGAAAAACTTTCATACTTAAAGTATAAGAAACATTGGATTCTGTTCAATTAAATAGATTTTAGTATTTGATATTTCAATTTGGAAAATTATATATTTATTAATAAATAAAATGTTGCATAATTCTATTTTATATTTTTAATTTTCAGCTGGGAATCTTGTGAAGAAATATTTTTAAATTTGGAATTAAAATATAATAAAACAGTTTTAGATGAAACATTTATTAAAGCTTTAATTGGTAAATTACAATGTTTTTAAATTATTTTATTAAAATATACCACAAAAATAAAGCATTTTTTGAACAATTTATTTCTTAGGATTATTAATTTGCTGTAATGATGAATACATGAAAACAGATGCTATTAATTATTTTAATATATTCACCAAACGGTTTATGCAAGTTTCCATTTGTTACACCAGTAATATTCCATGTGGACAGTCTTTAATAGTTCATCCATTCATTATATCTGATGCCATTTCTTTTATATTATCAAATGAAAACGAATCAGTTTCTGACTTTGGTGAATTAGCTATAGAAATAGTTATTGATGAATTGTGTAGTATTTTAGGATATAGTGTATGTATTCATAATACTATGAAACCTCATTATGTACTGAAAAACTAATTTTTTTTTTAGATGATAAATTTCCCTCTCATAACTCACATGTTAAAACAATTTTGCGAATATTGCTATGATACAAATTGGATTCATAAACGTGGTGGTTGTTCTGGAATCCTTATTTTGTTTTCAATAATATTAAAGAAACAGTCTGAAGCAAAAGAATATTCCAGATGGTTTATACAACATTTTCTTATTGCATTTAGAGCTACACTATTTATATTTTCTGATTTGCAAGGAAATGTACTATTTTTTATATATATTATTAATTTTAATAAAATTATTGTTAATTAATAATTTTTATATTTTAGTTAACATTTGGTACTATGGATATAGCTAGAAAAAATTTTGATACCATGTTACACTGGTTTTATTTGATTAAACCATTAAATTTATCTCAACATTATTTAATCCAGAAAACTATTTTGAAAGAGCTCACTAATAACATAATAAATCCAAATGATATACTAAGAGAACAAGTTAGTATTCATATTTATTAGAATTTTAAGTGAAGTATTTTTTATTTATTATATATTATCATTTATTTTATGTTTAATGTAAATTTTTCATTTTTGTTACAGTCTATAAAATTGATCTATCTAATAGCAGAAAAACAAAGTCAAACCGTATTGCAGATTTTAAAGCCATTCTGTAAATATATTAAATCTATAATTCCAGGAAATAGATTATTTAATACATATACTTTTAAATCTCAAATGGGCATTATGAAAGGGCATATATTTTGTGCATTTAATTTTATACCTGCAGAAAAGTTGGGTTGGTTTATTAATAGTTATAATTTATTTTAATTTACGTAAAATATTAAATTATTTGTATTTTTTGTTATAATTATAGATTTGTCTAAAACTTTACACAAATATTACTTTGATATGTTATGTACAATATGTAGTGGCAGCATTACACACATATCTAAAAATAATATGATTAAATGTTTATCATTTGATGAGTTAATAGAATTTCGGCAAACAGCTATGCAAGTTTTAGTTAATTGCCTAAATTTTTTGAAGCAACAAGATAAGATAAAGGTATTTAGAATAATTTTGAATGAACTAAAAAGTTCTGATTTGAAAGTCAAGAAGCAGCTTACCAGTGTTTAAAATCAAGTAATTTGAAAATGTTGCTACAGTTAAATATGGTAAATCAAATATAATATATTTGAATATACATATAATTGAATACTTACAAGTTTTTACATTTAAAAAATGTTATTGTTTATTTAGGTAGACAAATTAATATTTTATTATACTGATTTATTTGAAGATAATGAACAAGTAACCTTGGTAAATATTCGTTTTATTTCATATTTATCAAAATTATTTCCATCGTGTCCACATTCAAAATTATGTACTGTATTATTAAATGCATTCAAATATTTATGGAGTTATCTTAAACAATGCGAAAATAGTGAGTATATAATTACCAAAAAATAAATATTTAACCATATACTCGGGTTTTATATGTAGATAGCAATTTAATGCATTTTGTTTAATTACTTTAATTTTCTATTTATCATTTTAAGTACTATATTTTTAAGGAACGTCCATTGTTCAACTTAAAATTGCAGAGAACATATTAGAAGTGATTTGCTTAGTAACAAATTCACAGTTTTCTCATATTCAAGAGATATGTGAAATTATTTTGAATGATGCTATTATAGACATAGAATTATCTAATCGATTACATCCATTGTTGACCAAATGTTTACTTAAGTATCCTGAAAATAGTGTAGTAATTTTTTTTCAAGAACGTCATATCAAGGTATACTATTGTAATAATATTAAACTAAGCTATGGAAATATTGAATGTATTGTTAAGTAAGTATTTATTTATCTTTTAGAATTCAATTTGGTGTTCATTTTTCAATTCAATGTTAAGGAATGAACTTTGTAAACCCTTGAGAAATGTATTGATATCAAACTCTCTACGTCTTGAAACCTTATTGATGTCTTCAAGAAATGGTTATTATTAATTTTTAATTTTTTATTCAATTTTACTATCAGACATTACCATTAAATGTTTAACTCTTTAGCAGTTTTTAGAGCGGATATCAACAATAAATTTGTTGATTATTTACTTTTTAAATTTATTAAATTTAAGTTATCCATTTTAAAAGTGAGTAATAAACTAGTAAACTAAGCAGGAGAATGTTTATTAAAAATAAATTAACATATTAGATTTTTCTTTTTTTAAGTTAGGTTAAATTAATAATTAATATTTGTATTATTTTATTTTATTAATTTTTCCAAGTATAAATGACATTTTATTTTGTCAGAAGTAAATATAAATTAAAATATTATTTTCAAAAAATTATGTTATGTTCAGTTAGCTGGTGTTCATAATGTTTTTATAATCAAAATACTTAATTATTTAATTAATATCAATTAAATATTTAAATTTCCCAATTATAATTGGTTATTAAATTTACTTCTTTAATATACTCGCATTACCTTTGTTAGTTTAATCTGTTTTATATAAACAACTTGATAGGTTCCTTTTAACTTATTAAAAATGTTTTAGGCTGTTAATAATATTTTATTCATTTTATTGTATATACAGCATGTTTTTTGCAGGATGTAATTTGATGTATATATTTTTAATGACTGTTATTTTCAAATTTAGACCCAACAAATACTATTCAATATGAAAGTATAAAAATTATTTATAATTTGGTGCAAATGGAAAAAAAATGGAAAAGTTCAAAAAAATTAATCAGCTTATTATTAAATATATGGACAAACCCACATTATAAAGTAACTTTTTATATTTTATTTCGTATTTTAGTAGGCAAAAAAGTAGAAGTTTTTTGTTAGACTTTTTAATTTTATTTGTTTTTTGTTCAATATTCTTAATATTATAAAATTACATAAAATTATTATCATAGTTCTTTATTATATTGTTGCGTGCTCATCAGTGTACACTGGCTTGTGCAATGAGAGTAGAGCATGATCAATTGAGCAACTTCTTAATCAATGTATTTATTTAATTGGTATGAAATAATGAACTATTGATTTTAAAATAATAACTTTATTGTAAATAATTCTAAGTCTAAAACATTTAATATATTAAAGAAGTATACTGGCATAAAGGTGCTATGATCGAACTGATACACATCTTAATATTGGTCTGTCCATGACTATCTTATATATTCCATTCTTGTATGATACTGTAATCTTCTCAAAGATTAATACTCTTGATCCAGGCATAGTCTTAGTTGTGTTTTAATTATAATTTTATACTAGCCATTTATTATATATTTTATATTTGATACTGCAATCTGTTAAAATACTAAAATACATGTGTGTCTAAATTAATTACCTTTTGTAATATAATTGATACTATTGTATACTTAAGTAGTGTGACTCTCGACTTCTGCAAATCGCATAACTAACATATATTACCATTGTATGACATGTATTTATGTATCATACAGGTATAATAAAGTATTATATTATTAGACTGGTGCTTAAATATAATAAATTATTAATATTAATAATTAATACTATTTTTGTGGTCCCTCGTGTAATAATAACTGTAAGGACTTACACTTATGTATGTCTGTATCAATATAGAATGATTTACTTAAGAAAAATATTAAAACTTAAATAAAAAAACATCTAAAATCAGTTAAGATACATTTTCATTATAATTTTTAAGTTTTATGATATTTATAAAATATTATTTGTTATAAAAGTATAAAACGATTGGCTTGTACTTATTTGATATTTTGTTAATGTTTCTCATTTATTCTATTTAGACATTTAAAAAATATCCTCAATTTGAACCATGTCATGTTATTTTCTTATTATGTTTTACTATTTTCTCAATAACCAATTATATAACATAATTTTTTTAGAAACATTAACTACCTATTATTAATATAGCTTCTATTTATATAGGTGAGCTTGTATTAATGTTTATTTTATATTTGGGCTTAATTAATTTTATTTTTTAAAAGGATAAATTCAAAAATTTAGCCAACATTAAATCAACAGAATGGAATGAGCCTAAAATGTTAATTAAAATTGTATTAGCGTATTATAAGCAAAATGTTGATGAAGTTTTTATACTTTTCCAAATACTTCCAATGTTTTCAAATCGGTATCCTTTTGATGTAAATGTAAGTTTGTTTTTTATTTATTACAATTTTTATCATTTACAATTAATTTTTGTTTTTATTTCGATTTGAAAAGTTTTTTAGATTGTACATAGAAAATAGTGTAATAAAGCCATGCACTGTTAAATGGACAAGATTGGCTTTTTTCAAATTTATTGATTTATACCATAAAAAATCAGTAAATTGTGATATATTGGGAAGAATACTTCAATTCATAGTACTGCCATGTTTTTCATTATGTATTGAAAATGGTCAGAAAGAGCAACTGTTGTGTTCATTAACAAAATCAGAAGATAACATAATTTCAATAATCATAAATAAAGTAAGTACTTGCTCTAGTAAATACAAAAGTTAAGGGATGATTGTATATTAATGTTTAATCTAAAAAAACTATTATCACTTTTTGTAAAATATTGCTATTGTAAAAATAACTATTAGAATATTTGTGTATTATTATAAGTTAATATCATTATATTTAGAATTAAAAATAACAGTTAAGACTTTATGATTGGGTGTGACCTGTGATTATTCTTGCTATATTGATCTTTTAAACTTAAAACCAATGTACCTTTGTTCTTGTAAAATCAATTCTAAATGAAGAAGATTGAATGAATAGTTAATATTTCTAAATATGGTTGTTATAGTAGTAGAACCAAGTTTATATACAAGCTAATATCAAAAATGTCAAGTACTTATAAACAACACAAATTTCAATTAACATATATTACACAATGTAAAAATGATTAAAATTAAGTATGAATTCTTAAATTATTATTTGGTTTAAATATGAAGAGTTTTATAAACAATTCAAATTAAGTAGTTAAAAGCTAGTATATTATGTATTAAAATAATTTTCACAAAATACATTAATTTGAACCATTCTATGTATATAATTAAAATAATAACTTAATTTTGTATTTTAGATTTTTCCCAATATTCGTATGGTATTATCTGGAAGTGATCATGATGGTCTTAAGGTATTTTTGTGTCAATTAATATGTATATTAATTGATGATTTACTAAATTTTAATGATAATATTTGCGACTTAATATATAATTCTGTAATATCATGTACATGGATTAGATGTACAATGGACTTAAATGTTAAATATCATTGCTATTTAATTTTAACATTTATAATGCTGTCTAAAAATGCTGCGAAAAGAGAAAAACTTAACAATGGTTAGAAAATTAAGTTATTTTACTTTTTATTATTCAGTTATAAATAAAATAATGTTCAACATTTAGTATCTATGAGAGTTTTAATATTAGATTTTTTATGGTTTTAGGTATATATTACGAGCTCATAAAAGCTAGTTTTGTGGAAGCCCTACCAGTTATTAATTATTCATTAGATTTGATAGTTTCAGCTGTCTATGACAAAAGTTCCACAGACATCCACACATTTGCTGTTTGTATGAAAAAAATTATGTTATCTGATCCTCAAAATGTACCAATATTAAGCCATATTTGTTCATTTGTATTGAAATATAATTCAGTAAGTTTAATACATTAAGTGATATAATATTTATTAAATTTAAATGTAATGGTTTTAGTTGTTTTACCCATGCAAACAATATTTGTTAAGAAATCTCTTAGGATCATTATTTCCTATTGCGAAAAACAATAATGTACCAGATTATAAAAAAATAGCTATTGATTTATCTTGTATGATAATTAAATGGGAACTTGCAGAAAATGATGGAAATTTGGTATTTAACTATACAATTTTTGTTCTTAAATTATGTGTTCAAATATGTTTATTTATTATGTTTATTTTACAGAAATTAAACTTTCAACATAAACGTACTACTGATGATACTCAATCAACAGTTCCTCAAAAAAAGAAATCATCTGAAGCTATTGATAGTTGTTTAAATTTTTTGGCAATGGTTGGATGTCAGGTACCATAATAAAGTATTTATTAATATATAAATTTTAATTTAATTAATTGTTGTTAAAATTTAGACATTTGATGATAAACCAGAGAGCAGGATTAGTAAATTAGCAACACGCAGTGCAACATTGTTTAAAACTATATTGTCCACAGAACCAATTGATACTATGGAAGTAAAGTTAAAATTTGGATGGGTAGAAAAACTTTTAGATACATTTATTAAAAAAGAAAAACTTGTCAAACAAAATCCAAATGCATTTGGTAATACTAATGCAAGTTTGATGAATATATTAACAACATTTGATTTAATTTCGTTTATGTTAAATGTTCTATCTCCTAAATTAATGTTAGATGCTATTAAACCTCTTCAAGATCTACTTATTCAATTTCTACAGTTATCACTCAATGAAGTAATTTAATTATATTAAATGAATGCATTACTTTTACTTATACATTTATGCTTTGTTTAGGAATCTAATTATACTCATTCTAATCAGAAGGATAATTTTATTCAAAATCGACTTACTGCATCACAAATAAAACAAGTTAGTTGTGTTATTATATTTTATATAATATTAGCTAATAAGTAGGTAAATATATACTTCTGATAATAACACAGTGGAACCTCGATAACTCAAATTGGTGAAAAAAAAATTTGAGTAATTGAAAATATTTTTTTTTAACCAAAACTAAAGCTTCATTTTATAATTTTATTTACTTACATATTTACTTATAAATATAAAATGTATGTACATGTAGGTATATTGTATTAAAATTTAAAAAAAAAAGTATTCTATAAAAAGAGTATAAAGTAATAAATATGTATATTAATTATATATAATAAAGAAAATATATATATATATACATAATACAATAAAGTAGCACTAATTTTGGAAGAGATCAGATATTATTGATTTTTTTTTTTTTTATTGTTTAGTAAGGACTTATCGGTAAAGTTTTCAATTAGGTTAAGTGTGATAAAAATATTGTCTGAAATTTCTTGTTGTTCTTGAATATATTTACAAACAACTTGTAAACCATCTGATGTCTGGGCAAGAGTTGTTTTAGGTACAGGCTCTTTCCCATTTGACTGACTTATACATTTTCAATGGATGTAAAATTTTACCAATAGTATGAAGATAAACGTTAGACATATTAATCATAGATAAACGTTATATCGGACGTTATTTTGTACCTTTTAAGCATTGGGTAAAGATAAGATTGTTAATATTAATTGGTGTATAATCAGTAGTATGATATAGTAGTATTACATAGTACTTCAGTAATTTTTGGTAATGTTTTTTTGAAAAAAATTTCTGATAGCGAAATTCGAATTATCGAAGAAATTTATCATACATATCACATATTTAGAGGCAGGGGCCAAGGCATTCCTTTGAATTATTGAAAATTTGACTTATAGAGCTTTGAGTTCTCGAGGTTTCACTGTATATTTTTATGCTCCTTCCCCCCCCCCCCTTTATTTACAAATGATATAACTACTTAATATTGTGTATTAAATGATTTAATAAATATATAAATTTCATTGATATTTTAATTTTATGATTTTTTACTTTTAGTACAATGAAGGAACCATTAAAGTAATTTCAGAAATTTTAAAAACCTTCTCCACAAATGATGGATTAGAAAAGTTGCATATTTATATCCAAATGGTATGATTTAATTGTTGGTTTACAATTTATAACTATATAAATATTTATAATACTGTAATTCAGAAATTTAACATTTATTACAGATTATCTCTGATGGCTTAAATAGTAATTGTCCTCTAAAATTAGATGCCAGCTTATCTCTATTGAAAGTTTCATTAATACATTTTCCAAATTATATGGATAATGATATATTAAACATTATTGGAGATATAGTATTTAAATTTAATGAAAGTAAGTAAATACACAATTAGTATGTAAATTAACACATACATTTGGATTAGTTTGATAATTGTTATTAAAATAATATTTAATAATTATTTTATTTGAATTTGTTAAGATAATGAGAATCCTTTGATTAAAATTAAATGTTTGGAAATACTTAAAACTCATGTCGACACTTTACAACGTAATGGGAAGCAAATATTTATTGAAAAAGTTGTTATAGAATGTTTGAATAAAGCAAGGGATATTGAAAACAATATTCCATTTGAAGTACAATTTAAATGTTTTGAACTTATAATTACTTATATAAAAGATTTACCTGAAGCAACTGAAGGAGTATTATTAAATACAACCATTTTGGAGTACATAAAAACTACAACAGATGAACGAATAATGAGAACAATTTTAAATGTAATTTAATGAATTTATTTTTATTTTCCTCTGCCTATCATATTTGAAGACTATTTTGATATATTATTTTTTTTAGGTGATTAAAAAATGGATCGATGTTTGTAGAGATGAATCAGTATTTTTCAATTGTCAAGTAATTAAAATTTTAAAATACATCACTATTCTTAATCGTTTTCCAAAGTTTACAGAAACTTGTTATAAATTGAATTTGGAAATTTTCAAGTAATTAATTTAAATTTATTTTATTTAATAAGTGTTTTATAATTAAATTATAGTTAAATTTCTTATATATAAATATATACATTTATAATTTTCAGAAATTGGAATTTTTGCGAATGTATTGAGTATGGCTTAGACTGTAAATCTCCATCAATCAGAAAGAATTTTTTTGATTTATATGAGAAATTTTGGAGCAAAAATGGATTATGTATGAGATTGTATACAATTATGTCTGAAAATTTAAATTATGATTTAGAATATTCACTTCCATTATATGTTCAACTTTTATTTGTAAAGATATCTAAAAATATCAATCCTCAAGGAAATTTTTGTTTGTTAGATAATAAGAAATTATGTGACTTCAATGAATCTGTAAGATAGATGTAATGTTTTTTCACTGAATTTATTTTTATAAGTTTACTTGTTTTTAGATACCCATTTCAGAAGAATGTAATTCTTTAGAGTTATGTCCATTGCAAAGAATTTCAATGTTTAATTTGTGTTCCGCTTTAGTACAGTTGAGTTTTGATGATTTTAATTTAGCTAAATATTTGTGGCTATCAGTATTTCCAGGCATTTGGAATTTTTTTAATGATGACCAAAGAAATTTATTATCTTCAAAAGCAGTTACATTTTTAGCAAACAGTAAATTAAAAAATAGTTTTATGACAACATTTTATGAAGCAATAATTCATTGCAAACCAAAAATTGTTTTTGAACCGTATGTTTTTTTTTTTTTTTAATGCATTTTATTATAGTAAAATATATTTTACATTTTGTATTTTTTTTAGGCATCAGATGGTATATATTGGAAAAACATATAATTTATGGTATTTAGTCATTAATGAAATGGAAGATATGTGTGAATATTATGAACATGATAAAAAAAATGTTGGTTTTACTAATAAAAAATTGATTTTTTTTCTTTCTTTAAAGTTTTCTTTATGTCTTCTTTTGAAAATAATTCTTGTAATTTTTTAGGAAGCTGTTGAAGGAATTATTCAGATGTACTCAATGTTACGAGAAGAAGATATTTTAGAATGTATTTTCCAGAATATTATTGAATGTAAAGATACTAAAAATGCATTTTCTCTTGAACAATTAGGATGTATTGAAATAGCTTCACAAAAATATATTGAACTATTGATTTCTGAAAATAATTTTGCTAAAATGAACTTAACCAAGTCTCATAAAAAAAATGATGAATTTCTAAATATTCGTCTCACTAAGTAATGATAATTTTGCAATTATTTTTAATTATGATTTATGTTACATTATTTTTACATGATATAGGTGTTTGAGAGAACTAAATGATTGGAATATTTTGATTGAAAACAAATTAGATGAAACTAATATCTTGTTGAATATTGAACATAGATGGAAAACATCAGTTGAAAACTCTACTTTTAATGATAATTACTTAAAATTGTACTTGGAACATAAACAACAAATTTGGCCATCTAAATTAATTTGGAAGGTGATTTTATACACATTATATCGAAAAATTATTCTAGAATTAACATTTCATAATTTTAAGTTCAAAATATTTTTAGTTATGCTAAATCCATCATATGATAGATATTTATTTTTTAATATTTATATTTAAGATTTGGTTTGTGGTATACTCAGTAAAATTAATTAATTCATATATAAATGGTTACTGATAATTATAATAAACGATACATTTTTTATTTTTTTTTGTATTAATTATATTCTAAGCAACCATACCTTAAATAAAGACTGTTTGGAAATATTATTTTAAGTCATATCACTATGAATAATATATACAATATATTTATTTTTTTTAATTTTTAATTTTTTTAAAAATATATTTGAATTAAGCTACTAGTAATTTAGTACTAGTTTAGAAAATGTTCTATGTTTCAATTTATTCAACGAATGTAGTATGAAAAGTAAATAATTTCTATTAATTAAGTAATTGACTAACTTGTCTCAAATATAATTTTATTATTTAAATTTTTACTCGTCTTTTTTTCAGATTTAAATGTATTCATATGTATTAAATGTATAACTATATTAGAACGGTCCTTAATTTTTAACTTTAAAAATTTCATTCTAGGATCTCACCGTTTTATTTAATACTATATAAAAGTAATTTAGGTTAAATTTGGTGATGATGACTCGCCCTTCTGATGCATCAAGATGGTTGAAAAATTACTAAAGAAAGTGCATTTCTGATTTTTTGAATTTAACTCTTAAACTATAATACATTGGATGAAAATGTGCATTAACTTTATTAAGAAACAAAATATTATATATAACTTTTAATCTTACAACATTTCTTCCAAGTCTATTTTTGTCTATGATAAACATAAAAAACGAATTTTTTACTTATTTAACGAATGGTTGAAGATAGAATAAAAAGTTTTGTATATAAATTATTTTAAATTTAATTTTCTATGTTTAAGGTTATTTGTAAAATATCATTAGATTAATAGTTGTATGGTTATAATTGTTTTCATATAGTATTTATCATATTTTTCTTCAAACAATTTTGACTTATAACTTATTAAATTGTTGATTTTCTTCTCTTGAAACAAGTTACAACATCACCAAATAGAATTATATTTTCTGTTTATGTGATTAATATTTTATACTATATATAGCCTTAATATATATATATATATGTACATATAATGAATTAAATTAATATTTTACTTTTCTTTTTAGTATCATTTTTATTTGGGTATGTTGGGTTTGAATGAATTAGATCATCAAGTCATGTCTACAGTTCAAGAACATGTTGAATTTGCTTTTAAAGATATTGTTAATAAATGGAAAGTATTACCTAAGCATTTATGTAAAGCCCATATTCCTTTACTTCAAGCAACTCAATTGGTTAGTTGAGTTAAATTAATTATACCTTATTAATATAGTATATTTTATTGTAAAAACTATTATTTTTCATTAATAATTATTGTTTGTAGATAGTTGAAATACAAGAGGCTAATGATATACAAAGAAGCTTTTTGAGTTCACCTCAAAATATTGATAATACTGAAATACTTATTACTATTTGGAATAATAGAAAACCATGGATTGGTGATAATTTAAGTGTGTGGAATGATTTGATTTCTTGGCGACAAACTTATTATTCTTTTTTAAAGCAACATAATAATTTATCAACATGTTATGTAAAAAATGCTCAGGTAAATTATTTACAATATTTTATCCATACCAATATGAATATTGTATACTGTTAAACAATTCTAATTTATATTTATTTTTTAATTCTGATCTAAGAAATGCTTACATTTTCAAATGATAATTTTTTTTTTTTATACCTGTTGAGTATGAACATAAAACATTTTTTTTTTAAATTTTTAATTTGGTTATAATCTTTAATCTTAGTTTCATTTATTTTTAAATTAGTTATTCTGCTATTTAAAAGTTTTTATAATATTTAGTACAAAAATATTTTTGAAAACAAAAAGTAAACTTAAACCGTTTTTAGTTTCCCAAAAATTTAAGTTATTAATTCTAATCTCCAGAATAAGAATCTAATTGGTTTTTTTCAACAATTTATTTGGTTACTTATTTTTTAATGTCCATGTCATAAAATAGTATAAAATAATATTAGATTATAAATCAATGTAACTATAATATTTAACAGGATCAATCAAAATTAATGTTTGGAGAAATTGCATTAAAGCAGAATATGCTTGATGTATGTATGAAAACTTTAGATAAAATAGATCAAAATCATGTTAGTACATCCAATTGGCTATATAAAATGTACTTAGAAGGAAAATATGTACAGAAGTTGAAAAAATATAACAAAGTTTGTATAAATTATATTTAAAAAAATTATTTAATTTAATGTTACATACTTTTAAAACTCCTTTCAAGGAACTTTCCTATTGTAGAAATTGTAGGATAGCAAATATTTTAAATATCTATCAAAATAAAGTACCCTTTGCTTTTCTAATAGGATACCCTATACATCAGATTATTTTAAATCTAATAGTCATTATTCAGCAATAAATTATATCATAGTAGTTATATATTTTATTTTATTTTTATATAATAATAGACGAAAGCTAGATTTACAATAATTTGATAATAATATGTAAAAATATATATATATATATTAATAATATCTAATATTGGTATATAAATATATATTTAATATATGTTTGTTTATTGTTGTATTTTTTTGAACTTATTTTCTATTAAGTATTTCAAAACTTCAAATATAATTAATATTATTTACATATGTTAGCACATGGTAAAAAAGAACATTTTATACAATTCCTAGGTAAATGGTCAAAAATTAAAAATTAATTTTAATTTTATAATTTGCCTAGTTGTTATATTAAAATTACACATAAGAAAATTCCTAGAAATTTAATAAAATGCCTGATTATTCTACTAAGGTTACTTGTACTATGTATATTATTTATAAATACAATAAGTAACATTAATTATTTCCATAGTTTTATAATATTAATATTTAAAAAAATTTTAGGATTGCAGTTATATAACAAATTCCCTGTTAAACAACGATTTTACAGAGGATATTAAACCATTGTTTTTAGCAGTTGAAGGTAGTTTTCATTACTACTGTGGTGATACACAGAATGCATTTAAATATTTATCTATGGCTTTTTGGAATAAAAAGAGTGAAAAGTGTGATTTTGTTGAATGGACACATGTCATTGAGAATAATTATAATTTACTATTGGAAAGTATTAAAAAAAATATTGGAATTAACAAAACATCTTCAGATGAATATGTAACCATAGTAAACAGCAATGAAATATTGACAAATGCCTGGATTCAATGGGGAATATTGATTCAATTATCTTTTTGCCAAATGTCAATTAAAGATATACAAATTGCATTATTAGCTATGAAATGTTATATTATAGCATCTAAATTAATTAGTAAAAAAAAATGTAATTCTGTAGTGGCTAGAGTATGTATTATTTGAAAATATGTAAAATTATATTTTTTTAATAACTATAAATTGTTTGCATTTAGATTTTATGGCTTTTAATATATGATGATAATAATAATATATTATTGCGTACTCTTGAAAAATGCAAGATTATGTTTTCTGAAATATGGCTTTCTCAAGTACTTAATGTTTGCATCGAAAACAATAAACCAGATATTAGTAAAATTGTATCAGAGGTAATAATTTTTTTATTGAATTAACATTTGAAATTGTTATTTTATTAAACTACTTTATTTTATTATTGTTAAATTATTATAAGAAATATTTGATCTAGGTATTACAACAAAAAAAAAAAAAATTATATATTTTATAATTTTTAACCTTTTTTAAGCGAATTTCATTTAAGTAATTTTTCTATAAATAAATTTAAAAAAATTTTAATTTGTTATGCTCTCTTAGTTTCTTAAAAGTATAATTTTAATAAAGGAATTTATGGTAATTTTGGCATAAACAGTTCTATTAAAAAATGTTATTTTAATTTTATAAGTTATTTAATTTAATGTATACTTATATAATATGTATTTTTAGATTGGAAATTTGTATCCTCAACAAATGTATTTAATATTAAAAAGAATGTATTTAACTGAAAAATTAAATAAAACGGTAACATTTATTATTAGTATTTATTAAGTATATTCATAACTAAATATTTGTTTTGTTGTTTTTAGAACACTGTGTCAATAAATTATAAAAGAAGTATGTATAGTATTGTTTTAATATATTCACATAATCGAGATTATATTAATTATATTTTAAATTTTTATTTTTTATGTAGATTATACTAAAAAAATCAATAAAATCAAACGAATAATGTTATTGCTAAAAAAAAAAAATGTTGGATTCATTCAATTAGACTTTTTTGTAGATCAGGTTAGTTTAGATTTTAACATTTATTTTAAATTAATATTGGTTATTCAAATCATTTGTTTCCATTTCACTATAAAACTGCTACACATTCAACTATATAATACTTTTTTTCTGACAAATATGTTTTAATTTTTTTGATGTAATTATGTAATAAAATAACTGATTTTCACCTACTCAAAAATATTAAGTATATTTAAAAAAATATTTAAAGTAATTGTAAGTAGTTGTTATAAATCTAAAATAAACATTCATCAGTCTATCACTCATCCTAAAGTTAATTAAAACAATTTTAATAGTGAATTTATTTATGAAAATATAAGTTTATATAAATTATTATGTGTTATTAATATATTAAAAAAACGATTATGTATTTTTCTTTTTATGTATAATTTATAGATTAAAGCTTTGAAAGAAAGTTGGGATGAAGAATTACGTCGAAGTCTTTATGATTGTTTATGTCAAAGTTTTGATTATGCATTTAAAAAAAAAACTTTAGATGTCCAGACTCCAAGTGAAATTGTAAATGTAATTGAAACAATTATAATTCGGTTAAAAAGTTATAATGCAAGCAGAGGTTTGTTAATGTATTTAAAACTATTTTATAATATTGATTCATTAACCATTTTTATAATCTGATTTGTAGCAGAAATATATTTTTAGCATATAATTTCTATGTTGTTACTCCATACCAATAGCTGTTTGATCTACTTTTGGTATTACCATTACATTAACATTATAGACTACATATTGAGTAAATAATAAGTCTACTCTAATAAGTTATAACAAGAAAAAAATAATAACTAAAATTCCATGTGTCACTTATTTAGACTTTAAATATAAATACATGAGAATTTGGTTAGTTTGCTAAATTTGTACAAATTAACCCTTTAAGTTGAACGATTTTTAATAATTTAAAACTATTATGTATTTATGTTTAAAGACTTAATTGTATTAACCATAAAAATACATGTTTCCCTCCCCCCCCAAAAAAAAATACTATTAAAGTCTTAAAATTTAAATATACTTAAACTTGAAATTATTTCATAATTAAAAATTGAGTTTTATTGTGTGAGTAATGATTCAGTCATTATAACAACTATATATTTTTGTTATAAATTTTTTTTAATATAATAATTATAATATTATCGATTTGTAATTCAATTTGAAAAAATAAAAATATTTTTAGTACCTGACAATTCATCAGCTAATTACGAGTACACCAAGAAAAAGTTTCCATTAGATTTCAGCTTCACCTCAGTTCCCACTATCAAATTTATGGTAAAACAGTTGAAAATATGGATTAAATATTTAGAAAATATACTTACCTATCCATCAAAATTTGTGTATCAATTTCAATGTTCTACTATCCACAATTTTGATTGGTCTGGGATAAGACTACCATGTGACCATTATATTGAAGTAATGTTGAATTATATTGAATTATATTGAATATTTATTATATCATTATATTAAAGTAATGTTATATACACGAATATAAAACAAAATATAAAATCTATTTTCTGTACTATTTACTAAAGTAATATATTTGATTGATAAAAAATATTTCAGGATTTTTTTAAGACGGTAACAATTCACAATTTTAGTGGTTATGTATATCTAAAAGACAATAGTGGCACTGTAGTCAAACAGATTACTATTCGCGGAACTGATGGTCTATTATACACCTATAATATTTCGTGGAGTCAATATATTGAGTCCAAAGAAAGAATATATCAGTTATTTAACATAGTTAATGATTATTTGCTTGATTTTAAAGTAAATCTATATTTAAATTATATAATACATTCTAGTAATATGTTTCATAAATAACTTTTACACTTATAAAAAAATTATATTATTTTAGGAAACAGCTAAAAGATTTTTAAAAATCTCAGTTCCAAGAACATTTACAATTTCACCACAAATACAAATGGTTGAAACTAATAAATCATTAATTTCTCTGCTCGAAGTATATAAAGAAAATACTAAAACTGATTGGATTAATGATGATATAGAATTCTGGTTTTCAACATTGAAAAATAGTGTTATTGTATGTTAATTGTTTTATGGTTTTTACCTAAAGCATGTTGTATCAATTTTGTGTATATTTTGTAGGTGGGGAAGACTTTTCCTTTAGAAACATCATTACTTATAGTACAGAAACAATACTGCTCCGATGAACTTTTGAAAAATTGGGTTTTAATGAGATATCCATCACCATCAGATTATTGGACATTTCGTAAAACTGTATGTAATGGTCTTATGATTTGTAAACTTTTTTGTTTTTTATAATACAATTCAGTATTTTCAAACTTTTTTTGTATTATAAATCCATTAATTTTACTCTTTTTTTTTTTTTTTTTTTTTTTTTTTTGTTATCAACCTTATCAAAAACAATTATGATAAATAAAATAACGTGTTATATACTAATTTACTATCAATATATAGTATTCTAATAAAATTTAATTAAATACTCATCATCAGCACTCAAAAATTTAAAATAATTTACTTTTCAAAATCTTTTTAAAATATGGACTATCATTTACATTATTAACATATTTAATTTTTATTGGCCTAAATTTACACATTTTATTTTTATATGTATATTTCATACAATTATAATAATTATACTTTTAATTGCATGAAGAGTTTTTCTAATTATTATTTATTAGTTGTGGTATGATTTTTATCTTACAGTTTGTCAATTTTTCGAAAAAAAGGTTTGATCAACAGTTTACTAATACATTTTATACATGTTATTTATTTTAATATCGTGATTGATAATAATTACCTATTACTGTATGTATAATAGGGAGTTCCTTAATTTTTAAGTATAAAAATATTATGATAGAACCTCCATCCCTCATTTTATTTGATACTGTATAAAAGTAATTTAGGTAGAATTTAGTGATGACAACTCACTCCTTTCCCGTGTCTCAAGAAGGTTGAAAAATTGTTAGAAAAGGTGCATTTCTGATTTTTTCAAATTAACTATAATATACATCCAGCATTTGTTATTAGAGAGAAGGAATTCCTAAGAATTTTTCTACATTTGAAAATAAAACAATTACAGGAAGTTGATCTATAATTTTTTACTTATGTCAGGCAATAATTTAAAATACCAGTATAGGTTAGGTTAGGTTAGGTAAGGTTATGTATGAAGGGTCGAGTACTAGTGTCAAGAGTTGGTGTGGAGTATCAGAAGGTTTCAGTATAGGAGTAGGTGTGCACCAGGGGTCAGCTCTAAGCCCCTACCTGTTCTCAGTGGTAATGGATGAGGTTTCAAAGGAGATACAGGGTGAGATACCATGATGTATGATGTTTGCGGATGATATAGTACTGGTAGGAAAAAACCTGGAAGTTGTCAATAATAGGGTAAATGAGTGGAGGTTAGCCCTCGAAGAAAAGGGATTGAGAATTAGTAGAAATAAAACTGAGTATATAAAGTATGATTTTAGACAAAGAGACCAAGAAGTTGAAGGAATGAGGAGACAACTGACAATAGATGGTGATGTGATAGGTGAAGTTGAGAGCTTTAAATATTTAGAATCTTTTGTTCAAAAGGACGGAGGCTTTGACATGGATGTAAAACATAGGATTAAGTGGGCGACTATCTGTTCAACACGTTAGAAACGGAAAAACCAACAATCAGCAAACATGACAGGACGAGGCAAAGGAGGAAAAGGATTGGGAAAAGGTGGCGCGAAACGTCATCGTAAAGTGCTCCGTGACAACATCCAAGAAATTACCAAGCCCGCTATACGTCAGTTAGCTCGTCGTGGAGGTGTAAAACGTATTTCTGGTCTGATCTACGAAGAAACTCGTGGTGTTTTTGGAAAAAACGTAAGTGCGGGTGGATGAAATGGAGAGAAGCATCGGGCGTGTTATGCGATAAGAGAATTCCAATGAGGCTGAAAGGTAAATTTTATAAAAGTGTAGTGAGACCAACTATGCTGTATGGTTCAGAGTGTTGGGCGGTTAACAGGAGAATAGAACAAAGTATGAGTGTCGCGGAAATGAGAATGCTTCGATGGTTGAGTGGAGTGACAAGAGAAGATAGAATAAGGAATGAATACGTGAGAGGTAGTGTTGGTGTAGCGCCAATTGTGGACAAGATGAGAGAAAATAGGCTGAGATGGTTTGGGCATGTGATGAGGCGAGAGGAAACGAATGCAGTAAGAGTGGTTATGAAGATGGACGTTGAAGGGAAAAGAGGAAGAGGAAGACCAAAAAAGAGATGGTTGGAGACTTTGGAGAATGACATGAGGGCTATGGGTGTGTGAAGAGGAGATGTGATTGACCGAGTAAAGTGGACAAGGGTGGCCGACCCCAAATAGTTGGGAGGAAGGCGAGGAAAAAGAAGAAGAAGAAGACCAGTATACAACTACATAATTTAAATGGAGATTAAAGAATGCAAATTTAATTGTTTCAGGTGACTGCAAAATGTTCACGTACTTGTTAAGCTTGTTTAATAATTGACCTTTTTATAGTAAATTCCAAAAAATACAGCTGAAAACTTTCTACTCCAGCTGTTAATAAATGCACCAGTTCTAAAATAAACTCTAAATAATTTTATACATAAATCATATAAATGAAAAAAAAACATTTGGTGATATGTGACTTGGTTCAAGATAAGAAAATTGACTATTAGACATGTTTTATTACAAACAACATTTTTTGAAGAAATATATGCTAAATATTATATACATTTGATTTTATTAATAAAATTATTAATCTAATAATATTTTTACTAATGACCTTATTTATATAGAAAATTAAATTAAAACTAATACATACACATAACTTTTAATTCTATATTCTACTGTTTGTTAAATAAGTATAAAAAACATTAAAACCAAAATTTTTGCCAAATAAATAAAAAAAATTAGTTTTTAATTTTTTTCATAGAAAAAAAATGAACTTAATAGAAATAATAACTTAATATGTTCTTTAATAGAGTTTATTTACATTTTCATAATATGAACATATTATATTTGTAGTTATATAGTTAACTTAAAAAAGTAGAAATGCACCCTCTTCAGTAATTTTTTAACTTTCTTTTGCGTTATGGTAAAAGGAGATTAATACTCAAGAAATATAATATATATATATATATATATTTAAATTTATATTTATTATTGTTTTAGTTCATTGAACATTACTCAGTGCTTTGTTTTTTGGAGTATGCATTTAACTTAATCAAATTAAAACCAGAAATGCTGTATATTGACGAAAACAGCGGAGTGGCTGCTGTTTTAAATTATACATTTTTTTTAAATGTAGTTAACGGTTAGAATATTTTTTTTAATGGAAATTGGTTTCTATAATAAAGCATACTGATAATAATATGTTCATAGGATCATTAGCTCAAAATCAGAATACACCTTTTAGAATGACACCAAACTTAATAAAGTTTATTACCCCTTATCACAAATATCAAATGATAAATTGCCTAACTGCAACTGGCCAATGTTTATTTCACAGTATTGATGATATAAATGCTAAGCTTAAATTATTGTTAAAAGATGAATATAATGCTGCTTTCAATATTGTAAGTATTAAATTATATTAAATATTATTCTGAATGATAAATTAATATTAATGTTTTGTATTATATTTACATTTATTAAAATGTATTTCAGTTAAATAAAACTGATATATTTACGTTTAATAAAAATATGTCATTAAATTGTTTACATATTCTATGTTTCAAACACTGGCATATTAAAATAAAATATTCTAGTGAAAAAAATAATGATAGTTTTGTAATATTCAAAACAGTTATATATATTTCGATAATGTGTATCAGTATAAAAAACTGAATGCAAATTTTATTTTAAAATATTGTTTACTTTATAATAATTTTAATTAATATTTATTATTGACAGTATATTTTATATGTTAAAATAACAATGCAATTGTAAATGTGTAATATGTACTAAGAAAATTATTAACTGTACAATTTTATTTTCTTATAAATCTTAGAAAAATAATAATGACCTTATGGATTATAACCAAATTATTAATGCAGTTGAATATAATTTGAATAATATATTGAATAACTTTAAAGATTTCAAATATTTTTCAACACAAAATCAGGTATTAATATTAGTCAGCGAATACATAGAAGACATTTTAATTAAGCAATATGTAAATTATATTTTCAGATTCCTAATCTCTTAAGCCAAGCTATACTTGAAGATGTCTTATGCTATGAAAGCCCTACTTGGCGTCCATGGTTATAATCGAGTTACTATATAAACTACCAATTAATAATTATAATAATTGTAAATCATCTATTGTCTTAATAATTATTTTTATTATTATGAATTTTACATTATTTTTTTAAGACTGATAGTTAATTATAGGTAGGTAATTATGTGTGGAGTATTATTATAATTGTAATTTTTTATAACACCCCCTCAATTTCTGAATCCCATTATTTTTATATTCATTCAATAATTCCTTTTTAGTTTATACTTGAATTGTAATAATTGTATTATATATTTAAATTTATTTTGTAACATTTTATATTTTTAATAATGACATTAATAAAGAGTCTTATAAAATAATAATTATGTAATAACTTATTACTACTATAATTATATGTATGTTATTGAAAATATGGATAATTCATCATTATGCTTAATGTCTAAACTTTTTAAAAAATGTTTGATATCACTAAATAATATACACAATTTTTTTACATTTCCTAGGTGTTATTCAAAATTCCAAAAACTGAACAGTATAAACATTTATTATAGAATATACATTATAAATACCCAATAAATTATCGGTAGTATGCACAATAACTGAGATTACAAATAACTAATTTCTCTATTAGAATTTAAATACGGATGTATGTCATACACATGCCATACACATGATATGTTCATTTAAATGTTTTAATGTACATATTTTTATTGCAGTGATCTATAAAATTTTATAATAGTCAAAAAGGCCACATTTATAAAGTAAATTACATATGAATAACTGTATATTAACTCGTATTATTTCAATATTTAGCTTACTAGTATTTTATCCCATGAAAAATATGATGAGTTAATACTTGTCATTTTTGTTTAATGCCTAGGTGTTATTAGGCTTAGAGCTAATAATGCCTAGGGATTACCCACACATTATCCATATTGCTGGTAACATATGTATATATAAATATAAATATTGGGGAATTGATATATATTTAATCTAATGTTAAGAATATCAAAACATAAAAAGCATTGTATTATGATTAGACTGAAACTTAATAATCAGGATACAAAAGTTAATTTAAATTTTGATACAAATTAAGAAAATACATTTTTTCAATACATTATTATTATTGTATTCAATGTATTGCATTTAATTTTAATACATTATTATTATTATTAATATATGATTATGAATTCCAATTACAATATTATGTTAAGATAAAATGGAATGTAATACAGGGAAGTTACATAATAAAAATCAGATTGAATTAGAGATATATTGGCTTCCAATACACCAGCCAAAGTAAATGTACAACACAAAGATTATGTGTGCTAAACAATAAATTGAAATGTTTGTTAAGTTCTACAAGTAATTAATGATATTTTTAATTTAAATGAACAGTTTATATATAGAAATATATACTTAGCATTAAGTATGATTATATTTATAATATTTAAGTAAAAAATAAATTATGGATGCTGGCACACAATTCAGTTTTTTAAAAAAAAAAGATATTGTTTAACTTAATAACTTTTAGGACTAGGAAGTTGTAGGACCTCAAAAAAGCAAAATATGTAGACTAAATTTATACGTGCATTGAAATTTAAGTAATTTGAAAAAATAATGCCTAAATCTTGTACTTTATCCATTTGAATAATTCTTTATCATTAATATAGAATTTAAAAGTTATTGGAAAATTGTAGCAATAAAAAGAATTGTAAACACATTTTTATATATTAATAACGAAGCCATTTTCTATAACCAAACAATTAGTTGGTCCAAGTCTGATTGTAAGTTTTTAGCATCATAAATTGAAGACACACGCCAATAGATCTTTAAATCGTAAGCAAAAAGTGAAAACTTACAATACCTAAAAATATTTCCAACATCATTTATAAAAATCAAAAAAAGTAATGGCGATAAATGACCTCTATGAGGTACTCCTGATGAAACTGATACTATTTTGGAAATTCAAATACTAATTTTCACCATTTGGACGCGGTCAGTTAAATAAGATTGAAGCCAAGATAAGAACGGGTCACTTACTCCAATTTTCTTAAGCTTACCGATAAGAATATTGTTACGGACATGTATGACGAAGGTCCCAAGATAATCATTAACAGGGGGTTACATGAATAATAAATAAATCTTAAATGTTACATGAACACATTCTCAAAAGTATCATGAATATGAGTGACATGTGAAAGGGTTGTAGAATGTAAAAATAGTAAAACCAGCCAACTAACAAAACAGGGTTGGGTGCTCAGTAATATTGCGGATTAAATAAATTAACATAAGAATAGCAATGAGAACGTGTATATTGCCAAACCAACGAGGCCAACCACTAAAAGATCGAACTATCTAATGCCCATAAATGGATACTTTAAATGATATAGTGTGCCCGTTAAACAGGCAACTAATAAATAATTAAAATAAAATAACACAAAACGATTTACAATATAATATTTAATAATTTTTAATACAAATAAAGTTTTAGGCTTCGGTCCTCCACATACGGATTCCCTCTAAGTCTTTAACAATAACAAAAAGTGAGCCCCGAGTAACATATCGGTTCTCCTTATATACTATTATAATTCTATATTTTATCAATACAATTCTGATTATTAGATTAATTGCGTAATGCGTACTTCTCCTTATCCTTATCCAAGGTTTTCCTTATATACTATTATAATTCTATATAATTCTGATTATTAGAAAGTCATATAATATTTCCTAATAACATCGTTTAATTATATATATCTAAATAACATATATCACGTGATACTACACTTGGTCGTAATTTTGATGGTTGGCAAAATATTATAATTTTCGTATTAATATGCACAATAAGTAAAGCAAATAATTTTGTAAAGTGAAACGTTTTGGTTAGTTTTTATATATTATTATATTATAGAAAATAATTATATAATACTTATTCTTTTGTATAGTCATTATGCCAGTATCTTGTATGGCATATAGATAATAACATTTTGTATTATATTTCTGGGTTTATTGTTAGATGTTTATTTAAAAAAGTTTATTGTCAAACATGTGCTAATAGTATGTTGGAAACATTATCTGAACATAATTATAACCATAAATATTCTCACTCAGTGGCGGCTCGTCAGGGGAGTCTTTGAGACGGCGACTCCCCATAAAAATAAAAAGTAGTAACGCAATAAAAAAGTTTGAAGAAAATTGTATTATAATTTAATATTTTTATGTTATATCCATTCTGAAAATAATTATCATGGTTTTCGATATTAATATTGATAATATTTTGTATTCTATTTTTACATTAATAATGCATGTCATTCAATAACAATACAATATAAAAATATATCGATAACAATACAGGCTAAATATATCGATAACGACGACGGTCGTTAGTTCGAGAGTCTGCCGTCCGAAAGACTCAATTATGTATACAAATTGCATATGCATGACAAGGCGGAGGACGGGGATAGATTGTATAGATGTTATTCAGTACATTGAGACTAGACTCATTCAAAGTTTTTGCCGTTCGCATTGCGGTCGTCACGTATTTTTTTGTAAACACGAATACTGCAGCGTGTCGTGCGTCCGTATTAGACTATTAAATTTAGCTATTTGACATTGTATAGCAGCGCGTACCTAGTAATTAAATTATTATTATTTATTATTGGTATTATACGAAACTACACAATTTACAAACTTAATTATAATATAATAAATTACACTAGAAATACATATATTTATTATATTTTCTACTATGGAAATACAGAAAAAAAAAAACAGATATACTAGACTTTTTGTTCAAAAATAGTTTTAATACGTTAACATACGAAGAAAAGTGTCAATTAAAATCAAACAGACCGATACCTAACATTGCATTGGAATATAAAGAAGGTAAATTCGTTAGAAAATTTCAATATTTAAAATATTTAAAACTAATAAAATATTTGGTATACTAAATTTCCCTGGCTAACTGGTTGTGATAAGCTAAATAAAGTGTTTTGTTTTTATTGTGTAATTTTTGGGGGAGAAAAAGAATGGACTGTTGATGGAATATCGTCAATAAAAAATTTTATAAGAAAATCAGAAAAACATTCTATATCTAAAAAGCATTTGATAAATCAAGAAAAATTCCATCTTTTAGGAAAAGTTCGAATTGAACATGCTATTTCGGAAGGTCGACGATTAGCTGCTATAAAACATAATGAACAAGTTTCTATAAATAGACGTTTAATAGCACGTATGATCCACGTTGTTTGTTTTTTGGGAAAACAAGAGCTTGCCTTTCGTGGGCATCGGGAACACGACGAATCTTTAAATAAAGGGAATTATCTTGAGTTACTTGATCTACTCGCTCAAGAAGAGCATTTACTTTAGGATCATTTTTTGTCATCGTCAATATTTAAAGGCACGTCTAAGATAATACAAAATGATTTAATTGAGAGCGTCACTACAATTTTAAATTAAAAAATTTTTAAGGAAATACAAACTGCTAATTACATATCTATTCAAGCAGATGAAACCACTGATGTGTCCTGTCGATCTCAAATGAGTATTATTTTTCGTTATGATATAGAAGAAAAAATTGTCAAACGATTTATTGGTTTTTTTGATGTTTCAAGTGATAAAACGGGATCTGGATTAGCAGATGTAATATTGTCCGTGATTAGAAAATGGGATTTAGGGAATAAAATAATTGCACAGACATACGATGGAGCATCAGTTATGTCTGGAACAAAAAATGGCGTACAAAGTCTTATTAAGAATATTTATCCAAATGTATTATTTATTCATTGCTATGCTCATCAGTTGAACTTGGTACTGTTATATGGCGCTAAGACAATAAAACCAGTCAAACTTTTTATTTGTAATTTAACGATGTTTCATACGTTTTTTAGTAGGTCTTCTAAAAGGAGTGAGTTACTAAGACAACAGGGCTTTAAACTTCCAAATCATTCTGATACTAGGTGGAATTATCATTCAAGAGCTGCATCCACAATTAAAACCCATTTTATAGAATTAAAAAATGCTTTTACACATGTAATTGAAGAACTAAACTGGGACCACATTTCTATTTCTACAGCATCCGGTATTTTAGATAAACTTAATGATGCACAATTTGTGTATCAGTTAATTTTATTTAATAAGATTTTCATATATACGGATCATGTATTTAATTTCCTCCAATCAAAAATACTTTCAAACATTAAATCGTGTATTTCTGAAATTCAGAATTTAAAAAAAAATTTGGAAGATTTAAGAAAAGAACAAACTGTGAATACTTGTTGTGACGAAGTAATATAATTAAATAATGATTTTGAGTATGGTGACAAACAAAAGAATAATTTACGTAAAATAACATATGAGATACTGGATTCATTAATTGTCCAAATTAATATAAGATTTGAAGATACTTCGGAATTAGAATTCGTAGAGCTTACAAATGAAAAAATGTTTGATATCTACCACAACACTTTTCCCGAATGCAAGTTGATTAAATTATTAAAACAATATCCTAATATGTTTGAAGAAAATCGTTTGCGTAATGAATTGTCCGTCATTTATTCAGATAATAATAAACATCTCCCTCCTCATAAACTACTGGATTTAATAATAAAAAATAATTTACAAGAAATTTATTCCCAGTTCACTAAACTATGTCAATTAGTTTTAACAATACCGGCCACTACTGCATCTAGTGAACGTTCTATGAGTACGTTAAAGCGTATAAAGAGCTTTTTAAGAAATACAATGACAAACGAGCGACTTACAAATTTATCATCGTTGGCAATTGAAAAAAATTTACTGGGCGTTATGGCAAAGGATCCGACATTTGTGGAAAGTATTATTGATGATTTTGCGAAGAAAAAAGAAAGAAGAATTGAATTAGAATATAAAATAATATAAATTAAATATTCTTATAATTTTTATAAAGCTATTAATTACAATAATAAAAAAGGTTTTTTTTATCTTTTTTGTGTTTTAATTTTTTTTTATTATTAAATTTTCAGTCTCCCCAATGAATTTACTTGCGAGCCGCCACTGTTCTCACTCTATATTAGTTGATGTCAAAAATAGAGGAGGGTTGATTAAAAGTTCAATTTATGTGATTAAAATAGTTAGATTTATTGAAAATACATTAATTCAATTAACTACAGGTTTTAGTACATTAAATATACCAGGTTTAAGTAACAAAATTATTCTTGCTGTAAAAAATTATGCCTACAGTTGTAATATTTTTAAAGATTTAAATTGTGACAATGATGGTTTTTTAGAAAATCATAGATTAAATTTAGTAACCTTAATTTCTAAAAAATATTTAAAAATTCTATATAATTCTGATTATTAGAAAGTCATATAATATTTCCTAATAACATCGTTTAATTATATATATCTAAATAACATATATTACGTGATACTACATTCCTCCCACCATAAGTGAATTATTATATTTCTCAAAATGTGATAATTCGCTTATACAAAAAAAAATTGTATCGCTTGATATATGTTTTACAAAATACATTTTCTAATTAAATTACGCGGTCCTATTACATTTAAGAGTGTATTGAAAATACATCTTGTATATATTACGTCCGTAACAGGATCGTGTGCATAACTTATTTTATGGTCTGTTTTACACATTAATTCATGTGTTTCTTCTAAGTTTAATTGTCTACTATTATTATTTTTAACCACTTCCCCAATAAATTCCTCGTAAATTGTCTCATTTTCTTCCATTTTAATTATTTTTATATTATATTTATTATCTAGGTTATCTGAATACGTAATTATGTTTAAAAATGTATGAATGTTTTTTATTTTTAAAACGTCTATTATTTTTTTATCAGTTATACCATTCCACATTACCATAATGGGTGTCCTCCTTTCTATATGAATATACTCCATAATGTTAACTTTTTAGCATTGATTTTAGCATTTATTGATAATTCAATTGTTTTTCAAATGGTATAAATGTTTTAAGTTTTTTTTTTTTTTTAATGTTTTATTAAATATTTTAAATTCTGAATATCATTTTTATACGTAACAGTTAATTTATTATTTGATAATTTTAATGGTTTGAATTTACTTAGACTATTAAAAATTGACCCTGATACTACTATTATTTCTTCTTTATTTGTCATGAATTCAAAATCTACTATTACAAATTTGAATTCCTCCCTGTAAATAAGAAATACATTGTTAATTAAAATTCCCTGTTATAGGATAATTGTCTCTTTGTAATTGTGGGTAAGTAATGTAATTGTCTCCTCCCACTGATCTTGATTGTTCAGTATTTCTTTCATCTAATGTAATTTCTTCTGTTAAGTTATTTTTACGTTTAATTATTAGTTTTATTAATTTATGTATAAATGTTCCTGTTAATGTTATTATTACAATATGAATTATGTAATGATGTATCGACATATTAAAGTTAATGTTATTCCTTTATTTATTATTTAAATCTGTTTCTTTAATTTCTTTATATGTTTTAGCATTTTCATCTAAATCTTGTAACTTAAGTATGTTTTTACCTGTGTCAATTTTCATATCGTCTTTTATTTGAATTAAATTTGAAATTTGATAGTTAATTTTTTCAGTTTCTTAATATTTTTTTAGTTGATTTATATGTAGTCTAATGTTTCGTTTGTTAGTCTTTATCGTTACATTTTCTTTATCGTGTTGTTTGATTATTTCGTATGGCCCTAACCATTTAACTGATAATTTATTTTTTTGTTGATTATTTTTCATTAAAACTTTATCTCCGATATTTAATATTAATTCATTTGTATTTTTATCATATAATTGTTTATTTTTGTTTTTATTTCCGATTAAATTTTCTTTCGCGATTGTGTGTGTTTCTTATAATTTTCTTTTCATATCAAATGCGTAATTATCATAGTTATACTGTGGTTCTGGATTTTTCATTAATGAAGATGGAATTTGTGGTTGTACCCCGAATACTAATTCATGAGGTGTAAATTTTGTAGATATATGTGGTGTAGTATTGTAACTATGCATTGCAAATTTAACGAATGTATCCCAATTTAGTTGATCTTTATCTACGAAATTTCTTAAATAATCTTTTAATGTTCTATGGGACCTTTCTAACGCTCCGTTACTAGCTGGATTGTATGCTGTTGTATTAAGTTTTGTTATTTTTAGTATCTTACATATTTCTTTAACCCTTAGTTAGGTAGGTGAAAAAATGTTACATTAATAGGTATCATGGGTCTGATAGACCCATATTAAATCATCAATTTTACTCTTTTATGGTAAAACTTTATTTCTTCAAATATGAATAACAATTACATAGACACTCTTAGAAATATGTTGTAACAATTACGAAACAAAAAAATAAAATATTTAATGGTTACAAATAAAAACTTTTGAACCTTCTTACGAATATAATAAAAAAAAATTAAAAAATTGATCTCCATTTTAAATTATTATAAATACAATTTTTAATAATAAACAAAGTAAGAAAATAAATTATATACATTGAAAAAACAGTTTATTATAAAATTTAAAAAAAAAACAAATTATTTTATAAATTATGTACCTCTGAATAACACTCTTCACAAACGAATTTTGCGTGTGTTTTGCTATCACTTTTGCAAAAATGGCACCTTCCTCGTTTTCCTTTATTTGCTACTTGCGTACATTCTTTAATTCCACTTAGACGTTTTGCTGACTGCCTCAATAGTGTTGGCAAATGTTTATTATGAGCCCTCTGTACTAAACTTTCTTTTACTAATGACAGAGATAGGTTTTTTACGTAAGCTCGTCTCGCCATATTTTTTTTGTTATTTGCGTTATGAATAATGCCACCATTTATTGATGAAATATTCAATATATAAAAAAACATTGTTAGTGGCCAGCGATTAGTATTCCTTGCAACTGAGTAGTCGGTAGTCATTCGATCCACGTTATCAACTCCCCCTTTCGTACTATTATAAAATGTTATTATTTCTGGTTTATTTATTTCGCCAGATTCCGTGTCGATTTTGTCATCATTATGTAAACTAGAAATCAAGATAACAACTTTATTTTTTTTAGGAATATATGATACTATAGTGCAGTTTTCTTGGAATCCAAATGTACAAGAATACAAGGGTTTATTTTTAGTTGTAACAAATGATGTAGGCAATTCCCTTTTAATTTTCCTTATAGTGCCAACGATTGTCAATTTATGACACTAACAAATTAGCATTGTCTGTACCAAGTTATAACTAGTAAACCAGTTATCTAAAGTTATATTTCTGTTTGTACCAAACACTGGTTCTCATAATCTTTTTACCACGTCCTCTGGTTTATTACTGATGTTGAATGACCCTGGTGGCTGTTTTCCAGCATATACTTCTAAATTGTATGTGTAACTCATTTTAGCATCTACAAGACTAAATACTTTAATTCCATACTTAGCCGGCTTACTTGGTATATACATTTTAAATGGGCAACGACCACGAAACGCTACTAGTGTCTCATCGATAGTGCCGAACTCTCCAATGCTGTAGTTCTGTTTACAATTGTTTATAAATAAATCAAATACTTCTCTAAAAGGTGCAAATTTATCAGTCATTTTTCTCTGTATTCTAGTATCAAGATCATCAAACCTAATGCAGCGAATCAAAAATCTAAACCTTTGCAGTGACATGGTTGCCCAAAAAATTTCGACGCCTGTCCCATCTCTTTCCCAAAATTCATCCAAATTTAGTCTTCCGCCATGCAAGACACTAGCCATATAAAGCAAACCGATAAAACCTTTTAATTCAATAATATTTGTACATTTTACATACCAGATATTACTGTAATTACCAGCAACTTTATTTATAAACATATTTGTACATGTAACGATGTGTTCTAACATATCATTATTTATAAACAATGACCACGTTTCTAATTCACTTAGCGCATTTTTCGCAATCGGTTTTACGCCGGGTAAGTGTGTTATAATGTTATGTGAACGAGTTCTTACTTGAATGTTTGATTTTTGTTTTTTCCATTTAGTTTTTTGGTCTTTACCCATAAAATACATTCGTCTGTACCCCATAGAATTTGTTTCATTTTCTACTGTTTCGACAGCTTTGATCATTTCATTTTCAATGTTATCATTATTATGGGGAGATTCGGAGGGGTCACAGTCTTTTTCGGAGTCTGTATTATGGTCACTGTCTATTTGAAAATCCGGATCTACATTTTCATCATCCCATTCATCACCAAAATCATAGTCAACCATAGGTTCCTCTAATAATTTATCAATATCTTCTATACTTAGAGCCGCCATATTTATACCAAAACTATAAAATGTAGTAATTTATTTAATGTAATAAAGAATTATGTCAAAATGAGCTTTATAAAATAGTTACATTCGGGGGAATCCAAAATATTCGTCACACAGGAATTTGTTTCTTTTTATTACGTGAGTGAATAGGTTGGGTCTCACAGACCCATTTCGTTTTCCGGCTGAATTAAATGATACTGATATTGAAAAATAAATACTAACTATGATAACAAATGGTTGTTAGATATATTGACTACAGCTATTGAAGATATCAAGTATTACAGTATGACCAACATAACTTTTTTATCGATATTCAAAATGCTCGGGTCTGATAGACCCGACCTACCTATTGAAGGGTTAAACACATTGCCCATAAAGTTAGTACCTTTGTCTATTAATATAGACTCTGGTATTCTATAAATACAAATAAAATTTTCAACAAAAGCTCGTGCTACTATATTAGCATCTGTTTTTTCAATAGGTTAATGCTACTGACCATTTAGTTAGATCGTCCTGCATTGTTAATATATACTGATTTCCTGAATTAGTTATCGTTAATGGACCCGTTATGTCTAATGCTACTCTTTGAAAGGTCTACTTGATGATGTAGTAATTACCATTGGTTGTTTTGTTTTTTTATGCATTTTATTTTTTTGGCAATTATCACAGTTTTTTATATAATTTTTAACTTCTTTTTTTAAATTTTTCCAAGAGAAACTAATTTTTAATTTTTTTATTGATCTAGAATAACCTGAATGTTCTCCGGATGGAGTTGTATGATATTCTTTTATTATATTTAATCGTTTTTCGTTATTATAATTTTCGTCATGATAAATATGTATTTTAATATTAGTGCCTTTGAAC
Organism: Sipha maydis; assembly: GCA_034509805.1. Classification (NCBI taxonomy): domain Eukaryota; kingdom Metazoa; phylum Arthropoda; class Insecta; order Hemiptera; family Aphididae; genus Sipha; species Sipha maydis. The sequence continues at coordinate 128,428 of JASXSY010000396.1, read as the reverse complement.
TTGAATCTTAACATTGACCTAATTATATCGAAATTATTTGATAATGATAAAACTGATATACGTGGAAATGCTAATTGATTTATTCCCATGACTTTGCACTTGTTTACTAAATCATCAATACAATTATAAATTGTTTCATATGAATATATCTGATTATGCGTTTCCGCTATAAACATTAATATTATGTAACGATTATCTAATTGGATTATTTTTACCGTACCAGTGCTTATCATTTGTTTATCGATTTCCGTTATATTAACATATTTATTCATTATCTCCCTAATATTATTATTAGTGGCTATTAAATCTTTCGATATTGGTATTATTAAACTTTGATCTTCTGATGCATTTATTATTAGCGTCTATCACATTATTATTAATTATTACTGTTGTTTTTATATTTTCCATAAATGTTTTATACGTTTCATCGGTAATTTCATTAATTTGAAAAACTTTATCATCATTATTTATTTTTATTCTGCTTAATGCGTCGGCATTTGAATTTAATTTACCCGCTTTATATTTTATTATGTAATCATATTCTTCTAATTTAAGTCGCCATCTAATTAATTTTGAACTAATGTCTTTAATGTTAAATAGATATTCTAAAGGTTTATGATCTGTTAAGATTAAAAATTGTTTACCCCATAAATATGGTCTAAAATGTTTAACCCAATGTACGATTGCTAACGCTTCTTTTTCGATTGTTGAATACCTAATTTCTGTTTCGTTTAATGTTCTAGATGCATAACATATTGGTAAATCTTTTCCAATTTCCCCTTGACTAAGTATGCCACTTATTGCGAAATTAGATGCATCTGTTGTTAATAAAAATTGTTTTGAAAAATCTGGGTACTGTAATATTGGTTCATTAGTTAATATTGTTTTGAATTTAAGAAATGCGTGTTCACAAAGATCATTCCAAATATATATTTAAATTGTTATTATGTTCGTAGTATATAATAAATAATTATGTATAGTTAAATTATTTTTTATTTTGTGCACATGATCCTCATGTTCACTTTGCTGCTGTGTGTCTTCTCGTATCTTTGGTATAAAGTCTAAGTCGTCATCATGTCCATCATCATGCAGGTCATCGTTAACCAAGTCAGTTAGTGGTCAGCCAGTTTGTAGATTTTATCAAAATTGTCGAGGTTTCCGATCCAAATTAGTAAATCTTAGTTGTAATGCCGCTGCGCTTGACCACATTTTTATTACTTTATCTGAAACATGGCTAACTAATGGTATTTTTGAAAATGAACTTGGCTTATGTAATTATAATATTTTTAGATGTGACAGATCCTCACTTACTAGCAATTTTTCTCTCGGGAGAGTTGTTTTTATTGCCGTTCAAAAGAATATCCCTTCTTCTCTTATAACCGTCTCCGAATTAAATGTTAAACAAATTTTTGTTCGTTTTTCCTTCAATACAATTAACTTCATAATTAGTTCTGTGTATATTCCTCCTCAATCCCCACTCAATATCTATCAATCTCATATTAACTCTGTTGAACATGTTCCTAACCTTTACCCTAATTATAAACATTTGTTTTATGGCAATTATAACTTACCGGAAGTCTTATGGGATAATGATGACTTTGGATTAATCTTCTCGTCCCCCTCATTGTGCTCCTTATATACCTGAGTTTTTTGCTGCAAATTGTTTTTTTTAAATAACAGCAACCTTAATAAGCATAGATCCTTATTAGACTTAGTATTTAGTAATGTTGATTCTCTTTCAGTCACTGAATCTTTAATTTCATTAGTGCCACCTGATCCCTTCCACCCTCCTCTATCCATCAATTTTTTTAATAACATCCATGTTCCTGGTTTCAATAGCTCTCACTCCTTCTTTGATTTTGATAATGCAGACTATATTAATACATATAATTTTATTTCTAATTTTGATTGGCCTTCTACTTTATCTGCTCTCAGTCTTGATTCAGCTTTTAATACCTTGTACGATGCTTTTCACCAGTCTGTACTACGTTTTGTCCCAATGCGCCACTTTAAGCAGTCTACCTTCCCTGTCTGGTTCTCGAGTGAGTTAAAACAAATTTTATTTATGAAGAAAAAGGCTCATGCAAAATTTAAAACCACTTTTAACCCTGACGATTACAGACACTTTTCACTTCTTAGGGCCCGTTATAAGTACGTATCGAAAAAATTGTATCGTGAATTTGTTGATCGTACTGAACTATCAATTAATGCTAAACCTTCCAATTTTTGGAAATTTATAAAGAAACAACGCTACAATTCTGATATTCCTAAAACACTAACGCTTAATGGTGCTTCCAGTTCTAATGAACAGGATGCAGCTGACATGTTCGCCTCATACTTTAAATCTGTATACTCATGTGGAGTCATTAATGATAATGTGAATGATCTTAATATTCAATCTTTTGACCTACATAATAATGCATACTTCACTGTTGATGACGTTTTTCATAGTCTCTCTACGTTGTCTGGTGCTAAAAATGTAGGTCCTGATGGTCTCTCCGGCGTTTTTCCTTATCAGTTGCGTTCTATTATAGCCTATCCTCTATTTTTGCTGTTCAGACGTTCTCTTGATGAGGGTATTTTTCCTGTTTGGCTGGTTTTATTATTTTTACATTCTACAATCTTTCACATGTCACTCATATTTATGATAATTTTGAGAATGTGTTCATGTAACATTTATACATTTACTAATTATTCATATAACCCCCTGTTAATGGTTATCTTGGGACCTTCGTCATACATGTCCGTAACAGCTCTTATGGTTTGGTTCTTTTTTAACGAACAGGCAACAATGGGTAAAATTATTTGGCGTCAAGTCAAACATCTTTTCGTCTACATCTGGTGTTCCCCAAGGTGGACATTTATCACCGATTCTATTTTTACTGTTTGTCAATAGTATATGTAACGCCTTGCCTTTGTGTCAGCTTTTGTGCTTCGCAGATGATATGAAGCTCTTTATGGAAATAAACACAGCTGCTAATTGTGTGAATCTCCAAAGTAGCCTTGATTATTTTGTTAGTTGGTGTTTTAAAATAGGCCTTAAAATCAATGCTTCAAAATGCCGAGTCATGACGTTTACTCGTTCCCGTTCTACTATCCTTTTCGACTACAATATTGCTGGCTTGACAATTGAACGCGTTGATAATTTAACCGACCTGGGTTTTAAACTAACTAGAACCCTTAGCCCAAGTCCTCATATTGCGATGATTACTAGTAGAGCATTTAAAGTTTTAGGGTTCATTATGCGTCTATCTAAAGACTTTAAATTGGTAAAAGAATTAAAATCACTATATTGTGCTTTAGTTCGTCCTATTTTAGAGTACGGGTCGGTTGTCTTGGATCCGTACACTGACTCCGATATTAATCAACTCGAACGTGTTCAGCATAGATTTTTGAGATTTTGTTGTTTTGTGTTAGGCATTCCCCATTTAGCTCACAACTATACCAATATCGCTGACGTACTTGGCCTGCCTTCTCTCGCTGAACGAAGAAGAACTTTAAATATAAAATTTATTCGTAGTCTAATTACAAACCATATTGATTCCCCTAGCTTGCTTTCCCAAGTTAACTTCAAAGTCCCTTCGCATGTATCTCGTTCTCATGTGATTTTCCATATTCCTACCGCCAATACAAACTATGTGCAAAATGAGCCTTTAAGGCGAATAACCTATGTCACTTGCCAATGAGGACCTCTTTTTTTGATGATAATTTATTCTAATGTTTCTTAGTGTTAAAAACTCTATAGTTTAATATAAGCGTTTTAATTGTTTTACTTAATTACTGTTTAAGTGTAATTCTGTTATTTACATATAATATTTTATATTTCTCAATTCTACTATTAATCTAATAAATTGTACTGTACTTTAATGTTATAGGGGAAATCCGTATATGTAATAATAAATAAATGAATAAATATTAGTTAATATTACACTAAATATTAGACTAAGTAATAAAGTGATTTTTGTAAAATATTGGACTTGTGCCCTTTCTGCATTTAGCAATTCATATATAGATATAGATTATAACTTATGAGTAAATAATTAATAAATAAATCAATATTCGCTTGGTTCTTCACTATGGTCGGGCCATCGTAAGAACGCTACTCGTTTGCGCATCCAAATGACCGAGCTCCACAGTTTCGTACCAAATTTTCTCCCACTCTACCATCTAGTCGCCGCCGTAAATTCCCCCACTCACTACGTGCGACGGGCGGCTAATATCACAACCGCCGCCACCGGGCGGCAGCCGGTGGTTTGTATACACCGGCTCAAATAACATACAGGAAAAAATAATAATACCTGACGACCGGGGCATTTATTATGTATTCAACAACAATACAAATAATATGTATGCAATATCAAATTTTTTATTTATGCATTTGTTTATGTATATCAACAAAAATGAATAATTGTACATAACATAATACACTTTATAATATTCATTAAGTAAAAATAAAAAACAAATTTAATATCAAAAAAAATAAAAATAGTTAAAATATAAATAAATTAATCAGAATCACAATCAGAAGAACTTGTATCACCTGTTCCTATCGTTAGAACATGACGATCTTCTTCGGGTTGTTCGTCCATCACTGAATCCGTAACGTCTTCTATGTCCCAAAACTTGTCTTCCACCTTTTTAACATGTTCGATAAAATTTTTCCACATTTCCGGAGTTACGTGTTCCACGCCTTTCTTTAATAACTCGAGCACGTCTTTTAATTTGAAGGTGTTGTTATGCGTTCTGATATAACTTTTTACCGACGACCACGCGAGCTCAATCGGATTTAGCTCGCAGTGGTATGGCGGTAATCGCAATATGATTTTTTTATTATCTTTTGCGTACTCATCAATTACGTATTGGTCGTACTGATTTTTTATGTCGTTGACTTTTTCCATTAAATCGTTTTTTACAGTAGGATGTTCAACGATAACACCTTTACTTTCAAGCCAATCAATAATTGCTTGTTTTTTCCACGACTTTACTGGTATCCTATGTTTCTTCACGGAGTGGTATGAGGCATTATCCATTACAATGATGGTGTTTTTTTTGAGTAATGGCAGAGTTTTAACAAACCATTCATAAAACGTATCGCCATTCATCTCATCGTGGTAGTCCGTAGAGTTGGTTTTGGATTCAAAACACAAAAGGCCCCCCGGCACAAAACCGTCTGACGAACCGATGTGTAATACAATGAGACGCTTACCTTTTCCGGAGGGTTCCTTTTGTCCTGTGGTGAGGCCTCTGAGGAATGCATCTCTTGATGATGTGACTGTGGCATCAACCCATGCTCTGTTATGCGTTTCACCTGCGTTGACCCACGTCTCGTCTAAATAATATATTGGCCTATTCTGTGCTCGATAATGCCTAATTTTATGCAAATAATTTCGGCGCCAAGATATTAGATCTTCTCTTTCCATAAGAGCACTGTTCCGATTTTTTTTCACATACTCAAATTGCAAATCTTTCAATATTTTTTGGAAAGACGAACGTTTCAGGTCTGGTAATGTTTCGTCTTCATTAATGGCATTTAACATTTTTGTTACTGTTGGCACCTCACGTTTCCTCCAAAAATCATGAATTTTTTGCCTTATGGCATTTTTATCAAACTCGTCCACTTTTTCTAGTATTGTAGGTTTTACTCTTTTTTTGTTGGGTGATGACACTGTACCTTCTTTCTTATACTCTGCCAATGTGGTTTGTACCGTACGTTGCCCAATACCGGTGGTTTTTGAAACTGTAACGATCATTTCTCTGTAGGACAATTGGTGCATCTCCGGATTTTCAAGCTGTTGTTTGACTTTATCTTTATAGACATTTATGATCATTTTCTTTTGACCAGTACCAATTAACTAAAGAAAAAATTATACAAAAAATATATAATTAAAAATTAAGAATTTGCAATAGAAAAATAGTATACAACCACTTACTTTTCCTTGTGGGTTTTTTTTGGCAGGAGAAACATGTACGACGTCCATGTTGTATTGTGTAGTTAGTATAAAAAAAAAAAACAATAAAATACCTATACATAAAAAAACTGTATGCACGCAAAAACGAAAATGTTGTGTATGTATGCAAACACGTAAAATTATGTGAACACTATAGTACGCGCTGTATACAAAGACTGTCACCGTGTCAAGGACGGCGGCGCCGTCGGTGGTAGTGGCAGCGACAGTAGCGATGGCGGTGTCAGTGGCGGCGGCCAGCGTTTGGGAAGGTTTAGTAGTGGGAATGCGCGAGATCGGACGAATTTTGGTCGCCGCCCAGTAGCGTTCTTACGATGGCCCGACTATAGATCTTATAGTTTTCAGTGTTATTATTACATCATCATGAAATTTAACTACGTCTAGTCAATATACACGGTAAGGACGGAGAAACTGAAAGAGTTCTGTTAATTTGTTGATATTAATCATCAGAATATTTTGTCACTTTTAAGAGGACGCCACACCAAAAGTGAAACGTAAACAACGACCGATAGAACGCGCTATTAGGTGTTTTCACGCGGCGCAAGCACGCGACGGACGCACACAGAGTCATAGTTGTTATCGCGTGATCGACAAAACGGTCTAAAAATAATCAACATGCGGGCGAGTATTTTATTGTTTCATGAACCGTCTAGAATGCAGATAATGAAAAAATAATATAATGTCGATTATAATATCTCCATAATATTCAATATTGGTATTATTTTCAAACAAAACAAGTTTTTTAAGTGTTTAAGGCGTTTTTTTTATGGATTATTATATTGTAAAATGTATTATGTTCAATGAGAAAGGGTTAAAACTTAAACTTCTAACCCTTTCTTTTAGGCATTTGTAAAGTGAGAGTATAATATTATTGTATTTGGTAGATTAAATTGGTATATATACATATTATCATAAATCAATTACGAACTACATATGATAAATAATTATCGTATTTTGTTATGTAGGTAAACTTTATTCATAATTTTGTTCTATAAAATATAATATTATATTATATTTTTTTTTTTGTCGTCAATACATTTTTGTATGTGAATTGGTTCACGTATATCACTTTTTAATAATCTTTTCCCAAATTGAGGATCTACGATTTCTGGAAGCAAACATTCTCTGTAAAACCTAAAGATCATAAATTATAATTTAAAAAATTACGATTATTATAAAATAATATATTTTTACTACATAATATAAAAAAAATCTTACAGTGTTAGTTTATTTTCCATTTCTGTCCGCCAAAACTTTTCATCGTAATGTATACATTCATATTGTAACCAATTTGGTGTATAAACAAAAAAATAACAAATTTGTTTTTGACAAATTCTAAGTTGTCCCATGACCTGGTAGAAATAATAACTGTCCTTTTTTAGGGACATTTTTCCATTTACTAATTCTACATAAAGAAGCTAAAAATAAATAAAAATAAATGAATAATTATAGTTTATTACAATTATTTACCTAAACATTTTTTTAAATTTTAATATGCATCATATTATCATTTATAAGTAGATTGCCACTAACTTGTTTATTTTCTATGGCTTCTTTTATATTGCTTGTATTTTTAGCAGCATAAGGACATTTAATTTCCACAAGAGCTTTATTTTCAATTATACCATCTATAAAATATATAAAAATAATAATAATTATTATCAATTGAATATATTTATAACACAATACCCGGCGAAGCTCCAAGAAATGCTATTTCGTGATCCACAAAAAATCCACAAGAATCTATATTTTTTTTTAACATAATGGAAGCTAGTATTAGTGCTTCAGATTCAAACTTTTTCCCATATTCCAATTGTTTAATATTTTGAAACTGTGTACCATATAATAATGTATGTACTGTATTTTTGCAAGATGTAGTCTGCCTCATTTTACACACTTTTCCAAAGTTGGATGCGGTAAGACGATTTCTTCTTTCATTAAACCATTGTTGGCAATTCCTTTGATTTCTTGTATTTATTTCTAATTGCTGATATTCCTCGATATTTAATTTTAATTTTGAAATGAATTGTTCCTTTTTAATTTCTAATTCTTCATTACTTAATAGATCGTCTTTTAATGGTTCAGCGAGTCCATAAAATTCGTCTGGTCCAGTTTTTTTTAGTGTTTTTTGATTTTTTTGTTGGAAAAAGTTGTCTTCTTTTTCGATTATTTATAATTTTTTGGCTTTTAAATGACAAAAATTTTTTTCCGATTATACCTATCATTAAATAAATATATAATAACTTAAACATTTATTATTATTAGGTACAATAATAAAATAAAATATATTTTAATTCATTTTTCCATAAAGCTAATGCACAATATAAAATAAATACTTATTTATTATTATAAATCAAAATCTATTAATATATATTATTCATACCTGGACTTTGGTTTGTAATTTTTTTATGTATTTGTCTAAGAAAATTTCCTCCCGAATTAAAAGAAATTATTGCAGCCTTTACACGAGTATTGTAACCATTTTTTTGTGAAAAATTTATTCGTTTTCCAGCAATAAATTTATTGATGACACTATTAAATTGTTCACAAATGTTATTAGTTACATCTAGTAATAAACTTGTTGCATTATCAATTAGTCGTCGTGCAATATTTTTAAGTTCTGTCATTAAACCGCATTTTAAAGCAACTGGTACTAAATTTTCACCACGAGATTTATTATTGCAAAAATACGATTCACATTGATCATGTTGTCCAAGTATATAATAAAAACTATTATTAATATAATAGATAAAAAGTCTTTTTGTGGTGAATTATTTACATTTTCTTCTGCAGGGCTAAAATAATTATAGATACATTTAAAAAAATAAAACACGATGTACATAATTATTTTATTACTCTTTGGTAAAAAAAAAAAATTAAATTGTTCATATTAATATTGCTAACAAATCAATTAAATAATAAACAGTAATTAAATAAAAAAGTTGACGCTACATATATTAAAAATTAATAAAACAATATTGATGTACAAAAACAATGCGTAAACACTTACTTTTGGGGTTTATTGTATCGATTTAATACGAGAGAGCGGCTTTTTTTTTTTCTGTTTGATCGTTTTACTTGGTTATCCTTATTCCCCATTTTTTAAAAAAAAGAGTGTAAAAATATAAGAGTTCTACGATTTTAATAGCAATATAGTATACACTATGTACGCAAACGTCAATAAGCGTGCGGCCAAATAGAACGCTATTTTTGCGTGCAATGCGCGTTGTTAATTGTTATGCCAAACAAAATGTGTTGGGAGTAATGGGAATTGTATTCGATGACCAGAACAATCATAATATTATATGTTCTAATCATAACATTATTTGATTTCATTTTATGAAAATGAAATTAATATAAAAATAAATATAATATGTAAAATGATAATCGCCGATAACAAACCGGTTTTGACCTGTCCTGTCGACGCAGAAGTCATAGACGGCGGCAAGACCTGCCGTTAGAAACAAGAGCAGCACATGTCGGCCATAATTAAGATTATTATTGCGTAAAAACTTAGTTTTTAGATTGAAAAATACAGCTTACTAAGTGATTTTATAGCAAAAACCCTGGTATAAAAGTTGTAGAGAACAATATTTTGGATACAATGACATATTGTTTTTTTAATATGTCCAATACTTAACAAGCAATCAACAACGCAAAAACCTATTTTTTTAAATTTTTAAATGCCTGTAACTTTTTTGCAAATTACAAATTTAAAAAAATACTATGTCATCGTCTCCAAAATATTGTTAGCTACAAATTTTATAATAAGGTGTTTTGCTATAAAACCACCCAGTAAGCGGTATTTTTGAAACACATGAACACATTTTTATGTTATGTTTTTCGTTGGTGCGGCGTCCTCTTAAACAAGATGACTGTTATTAATGCCCGTGATTGAAAGAATCTTGAAACTTTGGATACCACTTAATAATTGTCTTGACATGGAAGAAAAAGTACCTAAAATTATTTCAGATTTTTTTAAAAGTTCGATTAGTGAAATGTATTTCCTGTTTCTATATTTGAATATATTTGAAAAAAACATAAAAAGTGATGAAAAGAATAAAGTATCAATTATTGAAATTAGAAAAATATTATACGAAACACAAAACACCCTAATTGATAGAAAATTTACAAAATGTATTTGCTTGCAAACTAAAATGTAAATGCGGGAACTTAAAAATGAGAATCCTATACCTAAAACAACAATTTTAATTGCAAAATTTGAAAAAGAAACGCTATCATTTTTTAACACAGTTTCTGAGTACCTGAAAAAGTGGTCTGCTTCATTTTATAAGTATGAAGTGTTTGACTGGATGACGCTATCTAAAATCCCATAAAAAAAAAAAAACACTATTTTGTATCTCAATAATAATGGTGTGGGGATTTTGAGCGATAATATCTTTAAGCAATATATTTACCTTAAAAACTTTTTAGAGTTAAACTTGCTTTCGAAGAATAGAAGTCGATCAATTTGGTGGAAGAGAAATGGATTTATTTTTTAAAGAAACTGAAAATTACGAAAGAAAATGCCAACTGTTGAAATTATGCGAGTATTTGTTTGCAATCCCTGCACACAATGTCACAGTGGAAAGAGTTTTTTTTATTAATGTCGGCCCAGTGGACTGATGAACGAAATCGCTTGCTTCCAGAGACTATGAAGTCGATTTCACAGTGTCAAATTAATTACAATATGACTTGCCAAGGGTTCTACCAATATGTTAAAGGGGAGAAGGAACTGTTGAAAAAAGCAAAATCTTCTGAAAAGTATGACCAAAAATATTTTGTTTTGTAAATAAGCAGATAATTTATCTAAAATAAAGAGCTATAATTTTTATTTCAAAATTCAGTATTTTTATACCCTACATTCTAGAATTCCTAAAACGTCCCGAAGAGACTCGAGCCAAATATGTCAACCCTATATATTATAAGTTAAAATATTTTTTTTATTTCCCAGTATTGACTAAAAAAATATATGGTCACTTCAATTATAAAGTTCACTTCCGGCACGCAATTTTTTAACTTATATATTCTAGGAATCGAATGTTGGCAGTTTAATTTCGTGCAGAGCTGATAAAATATTAACCGTACATTAACTGTTACTTAAAATAACATTTAAAAAGTAATATAAAATCACAAATTTCAAAAAATCTATTTATTTCTGCATTTTTAACATAAATATATAAAACAAAATAACATAATAATAATGTTAATAAAAAGAGAGATATATGTTTAAGAATTTAATATAACTGAGTAAGTTCTTAAAATTATTTTGAAACATTTAGGTAATTGAGGTCATAACAATTTTACCATATGCTGATTTTTCATGTTATTTAGTACATTCAAATATTTGTTGGCCATTTTTAACAGTTTTTAACTGAATACTTTTGTATTTTTAAAAATGATTAAACAATAAAATTGTAATATAAGACTAGTGACTAGCTAGAAGATTAATTGAAAATATTAAAAAAATATTTTTAACTAGAATCAACTAAGTATCATAAAATTTAATATTAATATAATAGTGGTTAAAATGCCAACCTTTATTATAGTTGTTTATTTATTAAAATAGTTAATCATTAATCAGTGTATACCAACTCAATTATCAACAATTTATTTAGTAAATTACCAGTTGGTATAATACATTAATACCATAGATATATAAATGTAATACTTATAAATTATAATAGATTTATAATTGTAATATTTATAAATTATAATCAATGATATCTACTAATTAATAGTATTGATAAATTACTTGAGAATAATTGTGTATTTCTAAAATCAATAATTGTAATAACCTATTGAGTATGTAATCAAACTTAAAATGAATTTATTATTATTATATATTGATATTATATAAAGTATTAATTGGTTTATGATTAATTAATAATTTATGTAATATTATTTGTGCTTTATTGTTCAATAACTTTAAAAGGCTGTTGTTTTACTTATTGTAATACTTAATAAGATACATATGTAACACATTGTTTAATAACATAAAAAAGCTGTTATAATTGTTATTTAGTATTATGCATGGGTTTAAATTTAATTAATAAATATTAAATTACAAATTAGGTATTTAGCTTTTACAGATATTTTTCAGCTAAATTGACTTATTAAAATATGCAAATTATGATAGTATTTTATTAAAGTTCAATAAATTAATAAAATTAAAATTGTAACATTTAATTAACAATATTTAATTGAAAAATAAATTATAATGCTCAATATGGTAAATTTACAACCATTATACCAATTAACCTAAGCTTCATAATATTTCAAAATATTAGTAAAAGAAATTTTAATTAGAAAATATCAAAAGTATAATAAATATATATAATAAATAATGTAAAATTATCATATAAACATTTTAAGAAAACAACTATAACTATAGTACTTTCTTTGTTAGGTACATTTTATATTGAATTATTCACATAGTTTACAATGGTGCCATTTTATATCTCTAAATTTTAAAAAACTATTTTTTAGTATTTATACTAAATTTATTTATAGTTACATTTCTTTGAATAAATTCTTCTCTAGTGGAATGCAAGATTTTTGAATCGTTAGTGGAAATTGCTAATTCGGTTAATTTTCTATAAGTAGAATGGTCTAACATGTTATATTTGGACATGTATCTGCAAATTAAAAAAAGAAGAATTAACACAAAACCATATTTATTAATAATTCACAAACTATGTATTATTTAAATAACATTGAATTGTTTAATGATACATAGCAGAGCACTGAAGTCGGATTCGGGCCTAAAAGGCACTATTGTGTAAAAAAATAGAAAACTTCTATGATAATTATAGTATGGAAAGTATTTAATGCACATCTAAGAAATAATGGACCTGAAATATATAGATTATAATGTCTTTTTAACTTGCCTCATAGCTGGAATGATTTGTTTCTTAGAAAGCAAAACTTCGGTGATCTCTTCGTGAGCTGTGTTTAATCTATGCAACATATCCAAAGCCATTTGATGCGCAGGTGGATATACAGATTCCAGAGATAGTAATAAACAAGCCTAAAAAAATATACATAATAATTTCACTTTCAAAATATAAAAACCCCTTAAAAAATTTAAATTTTTACAAAATAATTTAACGCAATAAAAATATTATTTAATTGTAGTTTATACTATTTAATACGAAATAAACAATTACATAAACTATTTATTGTGTACAAAAATCATAATTACTCTTCAAACAAAATATTTGAATTTGAATACTTAATTAAATATAATTAATATATAATATAAATATTATATAAATTAATTTTAAGATATTATGTGAAAAAAGCATTAAAAGTTATAAATTTAATATTATAAAATGTATATAATATGTTATGTAAAATTTAGTTTTGAAACAAGTTAATCAGCACAATACTGTAATCATTTATTTAATTAAATAAATAATTTTATTACAAAACAAGTAAATTACTGAAAAAAAAATTGACAAATTAAGATTACTTTTATAGAACTTATAGTATACTTTTATAGTACATTTTTTAACAGTAGACAATAATTTTATGAGAAATGTCAATTATATATTAGTGATATAAATTTAATTATAATTAAAATTACCAATGGTTTGGAATCAATTAAAATGTGGTACTGAATCATTTGATGAAATTGATAATACATTTTACTTATAACTAAACAATTTATTAGCAAATCGTAAAGAAAGTGCTCAATGGTTATTTTGTTATCAGTCAACGATCTAATGTATTCAACTAAGATTGAAATTGCAAACTTTTTCTCACTGATGTTACCTGTAACATAAAATAATAATGAGGATTTGTAGGATTTTAAGTAATATTTTAAAGAAATATGTACATCTAAATAACTTTAATGTTTATTTAAAAAATAATACACTATACAGTAGCACCTTGATAATCCAGTAAATGGGATTAATCCCAACAGCATATAAATTAATTTGTTTGTAAATAAAATAAACTTATGAAATTTATTTGGGATTTCCAGAATCCAATAAAAGGTCAGAAAATCAGAACAAGAAAAGTACTGATATTTTGATGTTCCATCGATTGAAATAATGCGCTTTTTAAATGAAAATTAAAAGTATCACTCAGAAAAAATTTATTGACTATTATACTTGAATTATAATATTATAATTTTTTTTTTTTTTTTTAATACATTATGTTAAAGTATTTATAATTTTTTAAAGATAGCAGAAATAAAAATAAAATTCTTAATTGTTTGAGTAGGTAATCTTGAAAAATCTTTAGTAATCCGGATGAATTGATAATCTCGAACGACGCTCGGTCTCAATTTGTCCGGAATATCGAAACTCTACTGTTAATAAACTATTTATTAAAAAAAAACTTTAATTCTTTAACAACTATAAATTATTTGGAAAAAATCTAATACAATGAATTAATGTATAGGTAACATAATTTTTATAGTTTACAATATACATTTATTTGTTATAAGTGTTTATAACAATTTTTATTATAAATACATTTAAATATGTACCTTTATTTTTTTCCAACTGATCAACTAGTTTTACAAAAATATGTTTGTAAACATCTATTTGTTCAATAACCACTTTGCATCGCAACGATTCAGCAAAAATCATGTAATCAATTGGTAATGTATTAGTGTTCATTATATGTTTATTAAGGTTTTTCTTGTAAACAATATTTATATGATCAAAAACATTTCCAATTTCGATTAAATTGCTTTTCTCCTGAAATATCATATTTTTCAAAACCTATATGAACACATCAAATCAAAATAATGTTTACATTGTATATAAATTAATATTAATTTTAATCGATTAATATTACAATTACATATTTTTAAATTTTTGTTAACTAGATACAAAAAAACTACTGTATTAGGCATACAGTTTTAATAAGAAAATTAAAATAATAACACAGATTATAAGGTGAAAATATAAATAAAATTAATTTATTGTTACTATAACTGGATAGGAATTATTTAATAATATCAATTAAATTGCCATAATAATACAATTCATATATCTGATACAAATATTCAAGCACATTATTGAGAGTTTATTCCTCTGTTAACTATCCAGTTTATTAAAAATTCATCTTATTTTATAAAGTTTCTATTATTTAATAGTATTAGTGGAGTTGTTTAAATGATTATTATCAATTCATATAAGATTGAAAAAATAAATAGTAAAATATATTTAAATTATCTTAACTATAAATAGATCATGTTCATTCAGTTTACCAAAATATTAATACACTATAATTTAAAAACAAATTGTTACTAAATTTATGAACAAATATTTATAATACCTGTAATATGGTGTCCTTAGAATTTGGGCGCAGAAGAAGAAAATCAATAAGTGAACATTTATCAGTAATAATCTGAGAAACAACTGCCAAATTTAGTTTTAAATGCCTGCAAACCAAAACATAACTCACATTTAATAAAATTACAAAATTTATAAATAATGAAATTATTAAGTATGTATACGTTTATACTTTTTAAGATAGGAAGTATTAAATATATAAATTATATCATACAAAATTAGTTAAAAACTAGAGTTAAAATAATTATTTAAACAAAATATAAATTATTGTACAATTACTTAATTAATAAATAAATAATTTTATGCAATATATGAAAATGAATAATAGTATATTATCTAAATTAATTTTTCATAAATATTTTAAATCAGTAAATTATATAATATCTACATTTAATGCAGCTTATATTAATAATCATATGAAATGTAAACAACTTTTTAAAATTGAATCTAAAACTAATGATGAAAATTATAAGAAAATCTATTAAAAAGAACCTAACACTAATCTTGCTTCCAATCAAATACGGTACTCAATTTTGTAATTATAATAGAAACAATTTATAACATCAATACCACGTTCTGTGTTATAATCATATACAATAAAGAAAAATCTATTATTTATAATTATAACTAATAATCAATTTTCTGTGCTAAAAGTTTATTTTTATTATACTTTATAATTTATAGTTGATTTTGTTGTTTGAGTTTTGTATTGATTAAAATATTTGTTCTGAGAATAATGAGTTTTAATATGAATATGTCAAAATAAATAGTAAAAATATTTTCTCCCTCCTTCGAATAATTATCTCAAATATGTCACTGAGATATAAGTGTAAAGTTAGAAACAATTAACAACTAAATTATAATATTACACATAGTAATATTATTTGTTATTTAAACTATTGATTAATTTTTTAATAAATATTGACAAGTAATTAATTATCTACAACAACTAGAAATCTATAATGTAAAAATTAAAGCAGGTTTTTTCTTTTTAAAATTTGAATATATTAATACAATATATTTAAGTTAATATAACTTATAGAATATACATACATTTATTTATTTATTTAAAAATTAAATAGCATTTAATAATATTAACTATTAATAATGTGAAGCTATAATAGTGAACCTACAAAATCACTTAAATATTTTATGTTTTTGGTGCAAACACTGAAAAATATCAATAAATCCTTCAAAAAGGGCAAGCATTATGTTCAGTCTACATCATAACCGTAATCCATCCTCGCTCAAATTTAACAACAAACCAATTCCTTGCAAGCCGTCCGTCAAGTATCTTGGAGTAATGTTGGACAAAATACTAACCTGGTGGCCGCACTTATTACCAAAAATCCAACAAGCTTACCAACGCCTAGCAATGCTGTTACCTATTTTAAACAGGAAATCAACTTTAGAGAAAAAATGTTCCTTACTTATTTAGAAGCAAATACTGCGCCCTTTGATTACTTATGGTTGTCCTATCTGGGGCAAATGTGCACTTACTTACTTAAAAAACTTCAAATATTTCATAACAAGACCTTAAGAATAATAACAAATGCACCATGGTTTGTAAGAAACCAAAGTATTCACAAAGATCTCAAAATTCCAAAACTTCAAGACTACATTAAAAATTTGGATGATAGCTTCTTCAAGTTTATTCAAAAGTCAACGGGATCAATACACTACCAACCCAACAAAAGACCACCAATCCAACGCCGCCTTCGAAATGAACGACCACATGACGTACTTACATAAACAAAGACTAATCTAAGCCATCCAAACTCGTCACTACTCTATGTATGGTACATACTATACACAAAATTAATTGTAAATTAATCTTTTTATCAATAATGTAATAAAATATAAGATGGTAATAATTATAGAAGGTACTTTATTTGATTTTTTGATGGCTTGAACCAAATATCAGAATAAATATTCTTTATCTTCATTTTAATATATTTTGATAAATTAGTGTTATAAATGTATATTAATTTTCAAATCATATAAATAATATATATGTATATTAAATTAAATATGATAAAATAATATAAAATATATTTCAATGATTTAAAGTAAAAAAAAAAAAATTGTGTATAGAAATTAGAAGTACAAAGTAAATATTTATTAAAAAAAGATAAGTCTAATGAGGTCATACTGGTATTAATCATCTTAAATTATAATAATTGTATTAATAAATAATTCAATTAACAAATGACCTATTTTTACTATTATGCCATGCTAAATTGAACAAGATAATAATTCATCATAAATTGGATATTATACAGAATAACTTGGAACTGAATATATTTTAGATAAATTACACAATAATTTCAAGTAAAAAAAAAAAATCTTAAAACAATTAAAACTTAAATGTATTTAAATTAAGATGTACTAACTATAAAAATTGAAATAAATTTAATGTAATGATACAACATACATACCACAAAAAACCTAATTTAGCATCTATAATTACATTGGGCTGAAATGAAATACAAATATGTGAATCTATGATTATAAATGTTAAAGAAATATTAAAATTATATTATTATTGTGCAGTAGTGATGAGAATGAAATCCATATATTTTATTTTATATATACTTTTAATGAATAGTTTTTATAAATATTTGATGTATATAGCTTATTTTTTAAGAATAAATTATTATTTAGAAAATTTAAAGAGAATAAAATATATTTTTATTTCATTTTTTAATAATTAAAATACTGAATACTAAAACAAAGTATAAAATAAACACGAGAATATTAATTTTTATTTGTTTAAATAATTTAATTTCATATAAAAAAAAAATAAAAATAAATTTGTTAAAATTTACAAGAGTGAGAAGGGTTTAACTATTTTTGTTTAGAAAAATATTTTAGATTTAATATACAAAATCTTTTGTAATAACATTCTAAAAGTAAATATATAACAATAGATTAATTAAGGTCAACAATAAATACCATACATCAATGAGCATTTTAAAGGATACATAGATCAGAACTAAAATGTAATCCTCCTTCTTTGGGAACTATTCTATGAATAGATAGGTCATCCAAAATAGGTAAATAATGTGGTATTGTATGTTCTTTTGCTGCTTCCATATATATATCAAACACAGAAGAAGACTAAAAATAATTGAAACAGAATGTTAAAAAAAATGTATAAGAATAAATACTTGTTAAGTTTTACCTTAGTATGTTGATAATGAACAACAATCAAACTATCAACAACATTTATCAACAATTTACCATTGTGTGTCAGTTTGAGGACATGGGATTTTTTAAAAGCCATCATTCTGTAGCAAACATCAATGTTTAGTTAATTTTTAAAAATTTTAATTTATAATAGTAAATAATTAATAAAATATAAATCTATACTTGTTCAATGAATAAACTATTATTTCATTATGACCCTGACTAGTAGGTAAAACTAATATTCTGAGTATATTGTAAACAGTTGTTAATACAATATTTCGTTCACTAATGGATTGATGTGGTATACTAGGAGATATATCTAAATCAACTATTAAAAAATAAAATAAAAATTTTTTTTAAAATAAATTATAGAATAAATTACCTTCTAACTTTGCTAGTTTAGTTATATTTCCTGATGTAATATGGAGAGGTTGAAAATCTCCAAAAGAATTAGTAGCTAATAGTAAAATTTTTGAGTGATTTGAATAAATAAACCAATTTACGTGCAAGCTTACTGATTTTGAAAACACAATACGTTGTTTAGGTCTTTGACCTTCGATCTATATAAATAGATAAATTAAAATTAAATAACTACAATAATTTATTAAAAATTAATTTTACCTGGTAAAACTCTACACCTTTATCACTAATTAATAATATTTCACTGTGACTAGTCCAAATAAAACCCAATAATTTGGCATTTTTGAATTTACAATACAAAAAATATGGACTTTGTAATGTATTGTCTTTAATATCCATTAATTCCTAAGTGTTTATAAAAAATAAATAAAAAATAAATAATGTATAATAAAAATTATGGGTTACTACATATAATAAAAAATAATAATTCAAAGTTATAAAATATCTGGAATAAAAATGTATTTGGTAATATGTAAGTTTAATTTTAATTTTAATATTTATAGTATACATTTTTTGAAAATTCATTCAACATTTTAAAATGATAAAGGAAGATTACATAATTATTTTATCTTTAAAACTGACATATAATTAAAAACTAAAAATCTTTACGTAATGTTTATTTATTTTATATTTTAAAAAACATATTAATAATTTAAAAGATCCATACAAATAAATACAATGAAAAATATTTAAATATACAATTTATTTTATTTTTTGATAAATAAAAGTATAACAAATAATTCAATAACCGTTAACTGTGTACTATATAATATATATTTTTGAATAATCTGTCAAATAGATTAAGTTTATAAACGCTGATAAAACATAATAATTTAAAATTAATTTAATTATAGAATTTTATGACACTTTTATAAATTTACATTTATATAACAGGAGTAAAATTTAATTTTTTAAACTTACAACTGATAATGCTGTTCTCATCATTGTTAAAATATTGCAGTCTAAAGACATTTTTATCGAAGATACAGGTCCTCGATCTTCTATTTTAAATACAATATTTTCTCTACATCGAGTACTTGATGTTACAATTATTTCAGTCATTTCACCAGAATGAACAGTAATTATCTAAAATAATAAAAAAATAAAGTAATAAGTTGTACAATAAGTAAAATTTTTAAAAGAATGATAAATAAATTTAAAAAAAAGCTTCAGTAAATTTAAGTATGGAAAATTATGCAAATTAGATAATATACAGCGCTAACACTTTAACATGTTTATTAAATATTGCATACAATTAGTTTGATTAATGTTTTAAATTTATTTTATAGTTACAGTCAGATTTTGTAAATTTTCATAAATTTTTTTGATTAATATAAAAATTGTTCTCTGAAAATATTTATAGTATTTTAACATGATGTTTTTGATTTACCTGCTCAGTTATCTCATCGTAGAATACATTTGTTGTTTTACTGACACTAGCAGGATCAAACTGAATTGGATTTTCATTTAATTGCAAACAAAAATTATTACTAGTCATAATTTAATGGCTGTCTAATTAAACCTTTTATTTATTATTTTAAATCTGAAAATATAAAAGTATAGATACATTAAAAGAGCTTGAAACCAAAAATTGATAAGCATTATTATACAAATTAGTCATTTGTGATTTTGGATCAATTATAGACTTTTCTTATTATCTTCATTAATGTCAAGAAAATATATTCAGTTTAAGTTAAGTAATATATTGTACCTTATACATATACAAAATAATATATTATAGATATATAAATATATTTGTTACATACATTAACAAACTGTTTTGTTAAAAATTGGAATAATAATTAATAAAATAATATAAATAATAATTGATATTTGGATTTGTGTTGTTTGTTTGATTTTTAATAAATAAGCAATGAGTTCTGTAATTATGAAAATAAGTTGTAAACGATATTATAATATTGAATATAGTTGTTGTAAAAAAACTATATCTCCAGAAAATTTAAATTGCAGCCACATAACTGTTCACAAATATTTTGAATAAAAACTATATTTAAAAGTTAAACTGAAGCGTAGATAAATAATATAAACAAAAGAACAATAGTTTTTTGTTTTTAATGTTTTAAAATATAAACTCAATGACTAGTATGAGTACATTTAGAGTAAATATACTTATAAATAGAAATAATACAAGTATACAATTAATGACTTAAGGTCGGAGACATAAATACATATATACTAAACAACTAATGTACAGCACATGGAAACAAAAAAAAAAAAGAAATGTTAATGAAAGATATGTGATTTGAAATTTCAGGCACAAGCTTTAGTTATTTCCAAGATGAGAGGAAAATAATGGATAATGTTGTCATCGTATCAACCGAATGTAATAATATTTCGCAGTAGAATGTAAGAAGTGAAATATAGAACGCGAATTACGCAACATACGTGTATACTTAATATTTCTTTTTATATTATAAAATATCAAACAATACATTAACTAACCCAGCGTGGATATTGATAGCAGACGTTCATTATAACACCAACAATAATTTTTTCTCCTAATTAAATTATGGTGGATACAAATATGTGTTTTTTATTTTTGAATTGGAAGGAAATTGACAATTTATTTCACTTTTGATAATTCATTGATAAAATGTTAACGAGTATGATATAATCTGATAACGATAAAAATTCATGAATTATCATTTTATCACATTATTGTTTCAATATTTGTATTTATCATGTGTTGTAACCACGGCTTTACATAGTTTACACATCACTAACAAGACTTAGCGAAGAAAAGAAATTTTTTAAAAAAATTCGGATATTTGAATTCACAACAATCACGAAAAAAACAAACTGTTATCACGCAGCTGTTGTTATTTTGATAGTGTGGCCCGTTAACGCACTGCTGTGATCAAATGCTGATTAAATGCGGTTAACTATATTTGATAATACCGCACCGTGCGATAATTTACGAAAATCGCGAAATCACGAGCGACGGTAACGGCGGCGGCGACGACGGTGATCCACGTTGTGCGTGTGGTGCTCGGCTTTACATAGGATGGTTGCAACACGATGTATTAAATTCTACAGAATGTTTATGTGTTACAAATGTTCTCCAAAAACCAGCTGATTTTACCTACGATTCTGTAGCGCCATCTGTAAGTTTACTTTTAAAACTTAATAGTATAGTTACTATAGTTATTCTATGGTATAGATTACAGCTTTAGCCACGATTATAATACCGCCAAAATAAAAATATTACTTAGGTATTTACTATTTACACGTGAATTGTACCAAGTTTTTTTTTATATTGAATATTGAATAAAATTAACAATTAACATGTATATTTGTTGTGTACTTCAACCTCATGACGCATCAAAATCTACATTTTGTGTTCCCCAAAATGAAGAAGACAAAATTAAATGGGAAAAGGCTTTGGGGATGGTTTTAAAAAAGAGCCATCGTGTCTGTGCTCAACATTTTGAACCGTCTGAAATAAAAAATACTTGGGAGTCTGGTACTGGATTAAATAAATACACGGTAAACATAACATTTTAACTGAAAAATTGTTACTATAAACTTAACATGTTTTTCTTAGATATGTTTAAAAGTTCCCAGATTGGTAAAAGAGGCCATGCCAAAATTAAACTGTAGAAATAAATTATTAAATTACCAAAATGAAAACATGGAGGTTTGTAAGATAATAATATAATTTAATATACTATATTTATACTATACAATATACAAATAATAAATTAATATAAATAGACTTTGGAGATTGAGGATAAACTGTTTTATATACAACCCTTAAATGATTCACAGTTAGATACTAAATTATCTAGTTTCACAGAGACATCAGCAAACAAAAAGAGAAAGGTATGGGTTTGTAGTATAAAATAAATATAAATACAGTATTTTGGTTATAAGTTACTCATTTATATTTAACAGATTGACTTGGGAATAGAACAAAATTCACTATACTTGTATTTGCTAAAAAATCAGAATAACTTTAAATTACCTCACATTGATTTATGGATGTATGTAATACATCATCTAACAACTTGTACATAACATTTCACAAATTAAATTCTTTTCACTTAGATTGTGTAGAATATATTGAAAGAAGAATTGTTATAACTAAAGGTTTATATAAATAATACTTATATTTAAAATAATATATCCTATGACAGTTCACAAGTATTTATTTAATTTGTTACTAACTAGATGATGAAATAATTATACATTTAAATGGTATGAAAATAGAGCCATCTGAAATTGGGTTACAAACAAATATAACATACACCAATAGTATTGAACAAGTAGAAATATTTTTAAACATGATTGACAAAATTCAATTATGTAATGCAGCTGTTTCTTCTATGGAGTATACTGACATTAAAAGCTTATTTGGTCCGCAATATATTGAATCCAATGGTCAGTGGAGACATAGAAAATGCAACATTGTACTGAAACACAATGATGATATTGATGGGTAAACTTATTATTTAAAATAACAAAAATATTTTTTTTCAAAATATATCAAGTGTTAAATGAATTGTTTTATAGTAATGTATGCATATGGTGCAAAAAGTTAATATATTCCATAAAGAAGAAAAAAACTAAAATTAGTAAAGGCCAAGACCCCAGAATTTGTTTAACTCCTATCAAACGAAGATTGTTATAAAAAAACTTAGAAAATCTAAAACTGGTATAAATCAAAAATTAGTCCGAGCAAATAACAAAATTTATAAGTTGAAAAGTCAATTAAATATAACTAAAATAAAAATGACAAATATTGCTGATGACCAACTTGACAGACTGTTGGATAGCTCGGGAATTACTAAAGGCCAATCTGAATTAGTTAAAGAAATCTTTTCTGCAGCTAAATATAAAAATCCAAAAAATAGACGATACAATGAAAATTGGGTAATGTTATGTTTATTATTTCAGATTAGGTAAGTAAAAATCAATCAGCTTCCAAGGTTATTCATTTTAATGATTTATTATTGTTTATTTTAAAATATAGGTCACTATGTGGTTATAAATATATAAGAGAACAAAATATATTACCTCTTCCATGCGTCACAACTTTACGTAGATATTTATTGGCCATTAAAATTGGTTGTGGTTTCGACAGTGATTTTTTTAAACTGCTAAAAAAAAGTTTGAAAGTAAAACAAATTATCAAAGGAAAGTGATACTGGTGTTTGATGAAATTTTCCTTAGGGAAAGTATAAATGTAAATACCAGATCATTATCTTACACGGGTCTTGCAGATTTTGGTGAAGGTTTTGAAACAAGAGCACCAGAAAAAGCCAACCATGCACTTGTATTGATGATACAAAGATTGGCTGATAGTCTTCATCAACCAATTGCTGTTATTACATCCCATGGACCCGTGAAAGGTTTTACAAATAAAACTTTAAATTTTGTAAAGTTAAGAATATTTTTTTTTTTTTTAGGAGTTGATTTGGCAAAAATTATTGTAAAATCAATATTATTGCTAGAAAATGCTGGTGTTAGAGTAGAAGGAATTACTAGTGATGGTGCAACGACTTATCGTACAAAGTGGAATATTTTAGGGGTATCTGGAAAAATGGATAATTTGAAAAATTATTTTGATAATCCATATGATGAAAACCGTAAGGTATTTGTTTTTTCGGACGCTTCTCATTTAATAAAGACTGTTGGGAATAGATTATTCACAAAAAAGACCTTACAGGTAAAAATAGATATCTCAGTATATAACTACAATAGTCTATATTTTTTAATAAAATATGTTTCCAGATCAACCTCTCTAAGTTTCCGGTTAAGTGGAATATTTATGAAAACGTTTTTCATCAAGATTCAAAATCTCTCACTAAAGTGTGCCCAAAATTAACTAGAAATCATTTTGACCTTAACAATTTATCCAAAATGAAAGTTAAATATGCCTCACGAGTAAGAATTTAGAAATGTTTACTTTAATTAGTAAACCATTTTGCTACCAAATAAATGGTAATAATATAATATGTATTACTTTAGATATTCAGTAATTCTATGGTTACTGGGATAGAATTTTTTAAAAGAAAACAAATTAATGGCTTTGGCAACTGTGAAGAAACCATTAAGTTTACTTCATTAATGAATGACCTCTTTGACGCTTTAAATAGAAGATTTCCTAAAG
Source organism: Sipha maydis (assembly GCA_034509805.1). Taxonomy (NCBI): domain Eukaryota; kingdom Metazoa; phylum Arthropoda; class Insecta; order Hemiptera; family Aphididae; genus Sipha; species Sipha maydis. Next base: position 103,409 of record JASXSY010000396.1, on the reverse strand, counting down.
AAGGCATAAAAAAAATAGCAAAGACATAGGGTTCAATCGATGTGTTGCATGAGCATGAGTTTATGTGTTGAGTTAGGATATTTGATGTGATATATTACGTGTTGTAGAATATAGACAATTGTGTTGTGAAAAATTAACTATTGGAAAGTATTTTTTTGTATTTACTGACATTTTAATTACTATCATAATAACTGTTTATGTTAATTTTTGTTTTGAAGGTATTAGAGAATTCATTGATTTGGCTGAATAGCTGGGAAACCAATTTAGTAAACAAATTAATAACAGATGATCAATTTTTAACAAAAAATACCGCCGAAGGTCTTAGAATTACAATCAAATCCTCTATAGACTTAATTAATCAATTGCATAATTGCGGTTTTGATTATGTTCTTACATCAAAAATTAATCAAGATTGTATTGAAGTAAATTTATTAAATATTTTTATTTTATTAGCTAAATGATTGTAATTGTAATTAATAATTTTTTTGTAGAGATTTTTTGGTATAATAAGACAGATTTCAGGACCAAATGACCATCCGTCAACTCCTACATTTTTACAACTCTACAGAATGCTATCAGTGTATTCAGTAATCAAGCCACCTAAGTCAGGAAATTGCACCATCTTAGAAGGTGATTTTATTTTCATTTATTGTTTAAATTTCTTATTATTAATAGTTAATTAAAAAATATTATTAACTCTTAGATAATGTCCCAATTATATCTCTAAATGATTTAAAAAATATCATTAATGACCAGAATGAAAATTTAGAATGACAAGTAAAAATTGATAAGCTTAAAGAAAAAATAGATTCAATAGTTAAGCAAGGTCAATGGGACTTTGATGATATTTTTAAGGATCATAATTATTCAAATTCAAATTCTACAATCTTTGATTGTGTAGTCTACTTTTTAACAGGGTAAATCTGAAATCAAAAATAATAGTAATAATTATTTTATAATTGAAGATAATTGTGATATAAATTTGTTAATAGATATATAGCAAAGCGGTTGGTAAAGAAAATAAAATGTGATTTATGTTTAACCTGTTTAAAGACTGAATATGGTCAAGTGTCTCATCCAGCTGCTGATTTGGTTAACATGAAAACCAGAGGATTTTTGTCCCACCCAAATCATCATCTATATAAAATAATAAAAATGTTTGAAACATAATTTGTAAAACATGCAGACTCGCTTAATGTTTTTGAAGAAACATATGAGGATTTAATAGCTAATAACATTTTTTTACTTAAATGGGAATTTTCTGTTCATAAAAGTGATTTGTTAACAGAAATATATACAATGTATATTGTAATGAGAATTAGGCAATATACTTACATAAAAAATATTGAATCCAAGAAAAGAAATAAGGTTAAAAAAAAGTTATCTAAATTAGTACCAACATAGTTATTTTATATTAAAAAAAAAATTATTAAATGAACAACTTATGAAATTGAAATGTTATAAATTATTATTAAAAACAGCTACCTTCACTTTACAGAAACACGGACTTCAAACGTATCCTATGTACAGATTTCGAATTTCGATACTATTGAATATATTTTAATATTGATTTATAATATTATCATTTTTGTTAGTTATTATATAAATCCACTGGGAGCGCCCTATGTTCCTAGGTATTTAGTGGAGAACATTCATGCATCATTATTCCTTCTTTCGTTACGCAACCATCCTATTTAAAGCCGTGGTTGTAACCCATAACTTAAAAAAGGTAAAAAAATTTCACTTAAGACGCAACTACTCTTTTCCAGAATAAATTGCTAATAATTTAAGGACAAACTTTACTTGTCTTATATAACTTTTTTCGGCATACTTTTTGTACCTATTAGATCGAATGTAATATTGTAATGCTGAATTCATCTTTAGGCCAAAGACTTTTTTCCAGTACTTGCTTACCTTCTATCAGTTTTCGAACAGATGATCACAACAACTACAGTTGGGAATTGGAAATATGTATTATTCACAATATTTAGCTTAAATTTACGTCATATTTCTGAGTATTTGCCTGGAAAATCAACAAACTTTTAAGTGTACTACCGAACTGTTAACATTTATTTAATCATTTTAAGACAAGTTGATACCGCTCAAAATCGTATACCTACTAAACAGTAAAGCGGAATTTCAATTCTAAAATTAGACAATATATTTAATATAATGCATATAGGTACTATAAAAATGAAGAAAAAAATTTGATCATATTGTAACTCGATTTAAGATAAGATAATTAACTTTTAAATACGTTTTATTACTACAAACAACATTTTATAAAGAAATATATGTTAAATTAAATTGTAACAATTGATCTATCAATCTAATGATATTTTTACTAATTTCCTTATCTATAGTAAATTTAATTTAAAATAATTTATATGCTCAACTTTTTATCTTCAACCATTCGTTAAATAAGCATAAAAAAAATCCGTAAAACCAAATGTTCGGTAAATACATTTTTATGCTTATCATAGAAAAAATTGACTTAGAAGAAATGTTGTAAGTTCAAAAGTTATAGATAATATTATGTTCTATTAAGTCTTTGAGTTAAACTCAAAACATTATAAATGCACCTTCTTTAGTAATTTTTTAACCATCTTGAGGCATTGAAAGAAGGTGAGCCGTCATTACTAAATTATATCTAAATTATTTTAACGTAGTATCAAATAAAATGGAAGGGCCTAGTATGATATTTTTATAGTTAAAAATTAAGGAGTACTTATTTAATAAATATATATATATATATATATATATATATACATATAAATAATGTACATTTGTGTAGGATGGCCCTTAATTATAAGGAAAGAGAAAAAATTAATATTCTGATTTCTCATTCCCTCATTTTGTTCATTATAATAAGAAAGTAATTTGAGTTAAATTTGGTTATGATTATCAACCCCCTTTACATACCCCAAGATGTTTAAAAAATTACAAAATAAGGTTAGTTTGTTGTTATAATCAGTATACTATTGAATTATCATATTTATTTTTTTTTTTTTTAAACTGACGATTAATGATCTTTAATAATAAATTTTAGAGATGTACATAAATATTAAGTACTAATGAATAATATTTGATAAATATAAAAACAAAAGAAAAAAACTTGTTTGGGTTATCACTTCCAATGGAGAAGTCCGCCCTTAGTCAGGAATAAAACATTTTATTTTAAGTCATATGGTTTTCGACGTTTGAGATGCCTTATATCTTGAGAGTTATCAAGTAGTTAAATTGCTGCTGGATTGATGTGTTTATCTCTGTTATAATAATTTACTGCTTTATACTGTATTAAATTTTTGTATTTGAACCAAGCAGGCATTAATTCAATAAATAAATAAGCATAATATATTATATCTATCATGTTATCCCATCGGGTTATCTAACCCGAATTATGTGTGTACTTTTATTATTATTATACATATATTGAGCCACGTAACACTATTCTAAGAATAATTATTTCTGTTATCTATGATTTATTTATGTTAATTGCCCAGTTCATGAATAGATTTTGTATACACAACACGTGAATTTAACAGAAAATATCGAAAAAATAATTATTTCAAAAAATGATTTTCTATTTAATGTGGTTCTTATTCACTCCATTTATCATTTATAACAAAAAAAATATAAAAAAATAAAAATATTGTTCTCATTATTATTCACTCACAACACACAGTTATTCAATTATCATTTTGATCTTTTAATACCATTAAAACTAAAAAATTGATTAACTATTATGTACTTACAATATCATTTCTCTAGAGTAATTTTGTATACAAATAAGTATAAAAATAAAATTAATAAATACAAAATAAAATATCCTAATATAAATTTTATTAGTAAAAGTCCTAAGCATTTTCATGAGTATTTTTTTTAGTTTGGCTAAGATTTTTGATGACTACACTAGCCAATGTTATATTATTGTATCAATAGTAAAGTTGTTGCCTTATTAGTTAATTGAAATTTAATTAGGTATTACTAATTACATACTAATTATAATAAAATATAAGTATTTTGAAAATAAATTTTATAACTAAATTTTTGTGCTAATTTTTTTCTTTATTTTCCTTTCCAAACAATACTTTATTTAATAATATTTTTATAATAAAAATATAAAATAATTACCTTAAGGTATAAATTGTTAAAGTTACAGATAAAATCGTAATTTTTTTGTTAGTAAATTATAAACTATTAAATCACTAGAGTAATAACAAATACAAAATAATTAGTTCAATAATAAATAATAAGCAATAAGTCTTTTTTGTTGTGTACTAAAAGTATTTAACTTTGGCTCAATTATACAAAAAAAAAAAAAAAAAATGTATAGTCTTAATCATCAATAGGACAAATTAAATCACCAATAGCCAGTTCACCATGATTTTTTTTCCGCTTCAATGAAAATTGTGACTTTTTTTGTATCTAAAACAAAAATAATTTTATAGAGTAAAATATGTTTAACATAAAATAAATAAAAATAACTTATACATTTATAATTTCATTTTAAAGTAAAATTTTTTTTCAGTTAGATGACTTTGGATTAAAAATAAGGTTTTTTGAAATAATTTTTTATAATTAATTAGTTAATTCTATTGTATTTTTTAAATTTCTTTAAAAATTAAGATATATGGATTATGTTATTATGGTAATAATTCTGAATAATTATTATATAAATTAAAAGAGATATACATATTTTGGATTTATTTGATAAGTAATATTTTTTTTTAATTAAGATAAACTGTAATTTACTACTAAAAGTACTTACTTTGACTTTTGATGATATTGTCAAAGGTCTGTACTTTGATTTACACTGAGCATCCCTTTTTTTTTTATTTAAATCTGTTCCTATCAACTGGTTGAACTGTATACTCAAATGACGCCTCAATAAAGTTTTGCTTTGTTGAATAAACAAAATATCAGCTAGAAGATCAGATGAAAAACGATCATCATACACAATCAACCCACCATGAACACCTTAATGGAGGAAAACAGTATAATATATTTATTAGTCATAATATTAACTGTAATAAAAATAAAAGATATAAATTTATGTTTAAAACAATTCTTAAATATTTATACCAGAGCCTCTCAAGTTAGAAGCATATTCTGCTAAATTAACACTGCAAAGCCATTCCATTACTCTATGAGTAGTCCACAATGATAAACTACAATCATCATCATTTTTACTAATACTTGAACGTCGAATTAAACATTCAGGATCAAAACTATTATTCCGTAAAACCTATTATAAAACAATAAGACTAATTATATTAAGACATATAACTTGTTTTATACTATTATATAGTATAATTTATTTTTTACACTTACTTTGATACCATATCGAAGACTGGAAAAATGTAAATCAGAATTTCCATTTTGTAACATAAGAAAATCATCTTTAGTCAGTCTGTGTAAAATAATGCCATCAACTGCTGCTTGTGAAAATGGATCTTTATACTGTGGGAGTCCAATATCATCTAACCATTGGAGGACCCAAGCTGTATTTAAATATCTTGCCTTTGGTAAATATTTATCTTCATCGTATAATTTATTCTGATCTCTTTCACAATGAATGGCTAAAATTAATTTCTTTCTATGTAGCCAATGCTAAAATATTTTTAATTAAAAAAAAAAAACATTTCAATAAAACATATAAGATATATAGATTTTCTAAATGGTTATTCAAACTAAAATAAATTAAAAATAAATTTTGTGGTTTATGATAATTTTTATATTATTTTTATTTTATTATGAATTATAAGAGCATAATTCTTTTACTTAAGCATACAATTCATTAATTCATTAATTTTATAACAGCGATATGATCAAATGTATACAAATAAATTACACTAAGGAATACTAATTTTATGTTCTTTACTGTGAGACTTTTTTTTAAAACATTTGCCTCAATGGTTTTACGCAATTAATTCAAAGTTTATAAAAGTGGTTTTCTTTAAGCTATTAAAATTTTTAATTCTTGAATAAATGAATAATTTTGAATAAACATTTAAGATTTTTTCTAAAATTATATGTATCACATAATTTGAAGATGTTTGTAATTAGAATGTTTTTTTTATTCTTCCAATACACTCAAATTAAACATATATTTTTTCCTATTTTAGGAGTCAATAATTATTTTATTCGTAGTTCAATAGATTAAATATTATTTATAGTATATTGTTTATTTTCATATCCAAACCAAATTAAAATGAAAATGTTCATTATGTGTAAATTTTATCTATAAAGTAGTCATATTGTATAAATTTTACGGTCCAAGTGGATAAATTATCATTGTAAACACTGACCAGATAAAGTTTACAATGTCCAAGTTATTCAAGCCATGTATATAATTATTCACTTAAACCAGACATTGTATACTGTTATGGGCCTCCATACATCATGTAATATATTACGACCATGTGTATATTTAGAATACGGGGAATAATGATATAAACCTTATATAAAGAATAATCTATATGCTGGTCATATCTAAAATAATAATAGTTAACCAGAAAAACTGTGTAATACAAATGTACAAATAACAAAAGGGAAATTAAATTTATCAGGAATACTAGGTATTACAAATGTACTAATTAAAGATGATAAGGTCGAGTCAGCATTTAAAACAGCGAGGGAATCAATCCACAATACCATAAAAATGGAAATAACTAGATAGTCAGGTGCAGTTTTCCTACGAAGCCAGATAAGGTCATACACCTATTCCTGGAAATCACCAAACAACCGGGTGCAGCTTTCCAATGACGTCAATCGAGTCATATAAAAGAGGGTCTGAATCAACCACTAATCAGATGAGTTTTAGTCACGGAACTGCAAGCAACTTCACGTCACTATGTTTTATGAATTGTTATAACACTTTGAATTATTAAAATAAACGTATTGTAAAAGTTAAAGTCTCACATTTTATTAAATTGAATTCATCATCAACTGCACAAGTTGAAATATAGCCGGTGGCACGTAACAATACAATGGCCGGCACTGAAAGTGCCAAGTGAACAAAATACACATAATATTATCTTATATAAATTTATTTATATTTATTTTATATTTGCATCTCCTTGTTTCACATTTTTGACCACAAGTCATAGCTTATATTATTGATTATCTACTAATGACACTACTGATAAAAATTATTGTAACCCATAGGAAGCAGTAGCTTAAAAAAATTATAAAATATAAAATTCTAAAATACCTCAAATATTCATATTGCCCATACCAGTTTTAACATTGTATATGACTAGTCTTTATGGAAATTAAATAAGTATTGTTTACTTTGCCTAAATATCTTGAACATTGTATACAATGTTCGGGCATTGTATTACAATGACTGATCTGTCCACCTAAACTGTAACATATACTCGTATATTACAGTTAGTCTAAAACCTTTTATTTTAATCATTACTAAAATGTTTAATTAGATTTATTTTATACACTTACTTTAAATTTAAATTTTTCGTCAATTTCTTTGACAGAAGAAGAAATCAGTTCTTTTCCAGAATTAGGCCATAATTTTGATTCTTGTAAAATATAATCAATGCCTTGTTCAAAAAACCAATCATATAATTGTTGACGATTCCACTCACCAATTGGTAAATTTGAACTAAAAACATAAAAACATAATATGAATATTTATTTTAGTTTAATTTGATTATTAACATTAAACTCTTACTTTTGAAGTGAATAAATTTTAGTACTTGAAAAAATACTTGAATTATTATTCATTATTTGTTCATTCGGATAATCAATTTTAGAATCAACTGAAAAACAAATTATTTTTATTAATATACAATTAGATTAATTTTAAATATTAAAATACAATAATTTATAAGTTTAATATTATAAATATTATAATATTAATAATATAGTATATATATATATATATATATATATATATATATATATATTATACTATATAATATTCACCTAAATTTGGAGCTGAAGAACATTTGTCAAATTGTGATCTTCTGTTGATTAAATTTACAGATGATTCAGAAATATCATTCAATACTTCAGTATTGAGGCTTTCATTTTTTTTTTTAACAACATGTCGAGGCAAGCTGCAGTAGAAGCGTGATCCATGATTTTTTGTACGATGAAATTGCAAATCCTTATCAAATCAAAATAATAATATTTTCAGACAAAACATAAGTACATATTGTAAATAATATGCATTATAACTATAAAATATATTAATTTCAAGCAAAAAAAAAAAAATATATATAAATTATTAAAAAGTTGTCCCTATTTCAAATTAATAACAAAGTAAATCATTTATTGTTTCATTTTTTATTTTTTTTTATTTTATAAACATAGAGCTACAAAACACTCAATCTGTGTAGTACATGGTTAAAAAACTGAACTACAATATAAACTAGTAAAATGCATTTATATATTAGAAATACATACTAAGATCATGTATAGAATTAACACAATTTTTTATCAAATAACATATAATCAATAATCAATAAAACTTATAATTAAACTATTATTAATTAACTACTTTACATACTATCATATCTGGTGTACAAGATGTATTTTGTTGATTGGATATATATTTATTTTTTATGAGTAATTCTTTAAGTTCTATATTTTCCTTAGTTAATCTTACATTAACTAATTTTAAATTTGTTAAAATAGCTATTATTTCCAGTTTTTCAGTTTCTAGTTTTGATTTTAAAATAAGTTCCTTCAAAATAACATTATTATAATATAAAATTGTATTTCGTATTAGATGTCATAATATTTTATAATTTACCTCTTGTAGTTTATTTTCAGCTTTTTGTCTTAACTCACTTTGTTGTAAAAGATACTTTTCAAGATAATTTAATTTTCTTACAAGAACATCAACTTGATTATTTAACACAGAAACTTGAAGTTTAAAAGACTCTAAATGGCAAGAAGGATCATCATCATTTTTCTAAAAATTATAATCATGTCATTCAAAATCTTCAATTAATTATAATTTTTAGAATTTACATGTTGAATAAAATTGTTTAATACTGTTTGAACATTTGAATTGCTGGAATACTTAGAACTTGATGATGGTTCTATAAAAAAATAATTCATAAAAAGTGTTTATAAAATATTTATGAATTATAAATTGTATTAAAATTTATTTAAAAATTGTTCTATTCCATAACAACTGTTGAAATGCTTCAAGTAATTTCACTATATTTAAACTTTCAATGCTTACCAAAAAACATTAATCTACTGACTAAAGTGTCCAGACTCTAAAATCCAGTTAATATTTAATTGGAGATACTACTATTTTAGCTATTTTAAATTGTTCATGCAAATATAAGAACCATCGTATTTGATAGACACATAATTTTAAAATTAAATAAATAACTATTATTACACCTACTCAAATAAACATATTTGATTTAATACATCAAACTATATATAAAAAAAAAAAAATTAAAAAAAATAATTAAATAAATTCAAAAATAACATGTTTATATTAAATAAATTGTTTAAAATAATAAAAAAAAACCAAACACTGCAAGCACATTGATCATATTTTCACCTAATAAAATTGTCTACATAAAATATAATAAGCTCTCACCAGTGGCTTTCATTCACTAAACTGAATTTTCCTGTTAATCATACAAATCACACATTTTAATAGTAGTTTTTTATTTATACAAGAAACATTATACAAAATGTATTCAGTAATTTTATTTGTTAATATAATCTAAATGTATTATGAAATTTTAAAAATAATAAATAAAATAGTGTACATTTTTATATTTATATAATATCTATAAAATATATAGTGATAATACACAACAAACAAGTATAACATTTTTATTTATTGTCAAATTAAATAAATAAATGAGCATATGTATATTACTGTATATTTTATTTTATTTAAAAATTTAACACAATTATATAAAATAATTAAAAGATTTTTGCAAATATTTATAAATATTTAATAAACCTTACTTTTTTTTTTTTTTAGAACTGAAGTCAACAATTAAAAATGTATTAAAATTTTTAATTTTTACAACTCTAGATAATTATAATCATCATTATTATTAACAAAGTTTACAAAATGTTCATGAAAATAATTCACATTAGTATGTAAATTAATCTAAATTTAATAAAGAACACTAATAAATAACATGATACATGTTAAAAAGCAAAATGAGCAAATTGTGAAATGTACATTACGATTGATTACATTTGTTTAAACATATTTTTTTTCTATTTAATTTTAAATAATCATTCGAATGAGTTTTTATTTCAGTTGTGGACAATATATATGTAACGATCCAAGTGGATAAATGGTCATTGTAAATACTGACCAGACAAAGTTTACAATGTCCGAGTTATTCAAGCCATGTATATAATAATAATAATAATAATATTATGCATAATAACATGTTTGTAAATTTAACTTATAAATTGGTATCAATAAATATTATTATTATTATTATTATGTATATAATTATACATTTAAGCCAGACATTGTATACAATGGCCAGCACTTAAAGTGCCAAGTGAACAAAATACATATAATATTATCTTATATAAATTTATTTATAACAAAAGAGGAAAATATTTTATTTATATTATTTATTATTTATTTTAACAAATATTACCATTATGGTATTTAGAATTGCATAAAATTCTAAAAGCTTTATATTTGCATCTCCTTGTTTCACATTTTTGACCACAAGTCATAGCTTATTGATATATATTATATATTATTGATTATCTACTAATGACACTACTGATAAAAATTATTGTAACCCGTAGGAAGCAGTAGCTTAAAAAAATTATAAAATATAAAATTCTAAAATACCTCAAATATTCATATTGCCCATACCAGTTTTAACATTGTATACAATTACTAGGCACTGTTTTACAATGACTAGTCTATATGGGAATTAAATGTGTATTGTTTACTTTGTCCAGGCATTGTATAACAATAACTGATTTGTCCATCTGGACCGTAAAATATATATCTAATTATGCTAAACTGAATAAAATCAACTAGGTATACGATCTATGATGATATATTGTATCAATATTAAACCAAGAAGGTTAATGTATCATCTGTGTCAAAAATAGTTTTATTTAAAAAAATAAAATGTTTAAGGTTCAATGACCAAAGAAAATTTTATAAACAGCCTTTGTTTATTTTAAATTCAAAATACCTAAGGATATAATTCCATCCATTTTTTGTAGCGCTTCTTCCAATAACTTGATCGCATCAAAATGAGTTTTGCTAAGTTTGAGTTCTTCATCCTGATCATTCTTCATTTTAGTTATCGGTTAATTAATGCACTGCATCAGTAGAAAAATCACAAACCTATGCTTAATAAAAATGTTACGTTTTCAGACATCAGCAACGAAAAATGTAAAACGTAATCATGCCTACTTGTATTGAATGTGCTCGGTTCTCGTTATTATCGCGGCCGTTCGATGAACATCAAAAAGAAACGTTAAATTGAAAATGCATTGCATTTACATTACGTATTGCGCAACAATGTCATGACAATATTTGCGTACAATACGATAAGTGAGCTGATAAAAACGTGTTATAGATAAGAGTGATATTTCATTTAATAGTAAACGAACGTATTCTCACGATGACAAACCGTGTACGTTATGTTGTGTTACGCGCACACATCCAGGAGTAATGCCGGTCTTACATAAATACGTGCACGTCTCTCGTGGCATCAATAGTGTACAACCAGTGACGAAATTTGAAATCATGTCACGGCGACACATTTAACTTGTCCCCTCTACCACTATACAACGCCGACTATTCCAAGGTTTATAGATAATACATTATTATATTATCTATAAACCTTTCGACCATTCTACAGTGTTATCACATCTTAGCGTTCAAAAGTTATGGAAGTTCTAAGGCTGGGGCCACACGAGCGTACAAAATGCGTCGATACGCACGTACTTTTTGACGCGCGTCGTAGGACTACATTATCGGTTATGGGAGCAGGCACACGAGTAACGCGCGTTAAAAATAACGCACGTTAATACAGACGTCAAATTTTATCGACGTATTATCTCTTCGACGCACGTACAACGGATGTCGAACATATCACCGCCAAAATTAAATTTGTATTGTTTTTAAATGTGAACGTCAACTGCGTGGTCACACGGGCGCACTTTTGTATACGCAGTACGCACGTTATATCCTATCCAGACGTTTCTAACCCACCCGTCCACGTGTAATATTATAATATAAAAAAATAATTATAATTAGTATTATAATTATAAGCACTATAATAATTATTATGGCAGCAAATGTTGACTGCGAGATTTTAATAAATGAGGTGCAAAAAAGGCCATTGTTGTGGAACACTGCAGACGAAAACTACAAAGACAAAACGAAAAAAAATTCGGCATGGCGGGAGATTGCCTTAAGTATTATTAGAAAGTTTCAAGAAAAAAATGATTCTGAACAAAAAGTGATTTGTAAGTATTTTATTTTATTTTATTATTTATCTAATTAAAATAAATACAATATAATACATCGGTACACAATTTACAAATACGGTAATTCTTTTATAAATTAAGTTTTTGATTATATTTTACCCATCTGCCATTCCAATTGTCCTTCTTCACTTACAAAATAATTAGATAACGCATCACGATAACGGATAACACTTCGAGGTACCAAATAGTTTTCAACAATGCTAGGTTCTTCAAAGCCGCTGATTGCTAGTGTATCGTCAAACTTGAACCCATCTCGGTCACGAACAAAATTATGTAAAACGCAACTACATTTGACAATATCGACTGCGAAATCTACGTGTACATCAATCGGTCTGTGAAATATACGCCACTTATTAGAAAGAATGCCAAATGTACACTCTACGTATCGTCTTGCGCGTGATAGACGATAGTTAAATATTTTTTTTCGAACAGGCAAATGAGTACCTGAGTAGGGTCGAAGTAAGTGCTTGTCCAGTCCAAATGCTTCGTCACCAACAAACGCGTATGGTAATGAAATATCAACTCCTGGTACTGTTGTTGATGCTGGTATATTCAAATTATTTTTTTTCAAATTTTCCCAAAGTGCCGAGTTTTTAAAGATAGTTGAATCTGAATCTTTTCCATAAGATCCAACATCTACATATATGAACTTATAGTTTGCGTCGGCAATAGCTAGCAGTCCAATGGAAAAGTAATGCTTATAATTCATATATAATGAACCACTTCTTTCCGGTTTTATGATTCGGATATGCTTTCCATCAACAGCACCTAAGCAGTTTGGAAAATTTGCTCTTTCATTGAATTCTTTGGCAATTTTAAGCCACATACCCTGATCAGGGATGGGAATGCATATTTCTTTTAATCTGTTCCAAATACTTTTGCATACTTTTCTGACGACTTCACTTGCAGTACTTCTCCCAATCCGATAGTTATAATGCAGTTCTTTAAAACTGCACCCTGAAGCGAGGTATCTGGTGAATAAAATAACATAAAAAAATCAAATAATTTAAAAACTAATTAAAACAGTTTAATAATAATTTAAAACAAAATAAACAAAAATATCCACTTAATAACCATTATGCAAAAAAAGTAAACTTATTTTTATTTTAGTGCAAGATATAACTTCGAAATGGCGTACAATTCGGGATAATTATACGCGAAACTTGAAAAAACAAGATGAATGTAAAATATCTGGTTCGGCGGCTACAAAAATTAGACAGTACGTCTATGGTGAACAGTTGTCATTCCTGAGCAAAACTAAGGAGTTACGTAATACTGATTCTAGTTATGCAACAACTGAAGAAGATGGAGTAGACAATTTTGATGAAATTGAGCATGATTCAGTGACTTGTGTTGACGATGGTATAAATAACAGCAACATAGATATGAAAATTACAGCAACATCTTCAAACGAAAAATCCACAAGTAAAAGAAAAAACCCAATGTGGAACATGCATTAATCGACTTCATGGAAAGTCACAAAGCGTCAAAGAAAACCTCTGAAAACGATGAGGATTTAGCTTTTTTTTATTTATTTATTTATTTATTTCATACGGAGTAAACTCCATTTACAAAAAACAATTTACAGCAGCAAAACGTATGTTACACATTTACACATCAGTATACTAAATTAATACAGCGTAACAATTAATATTAAATAATAATAAAACATTTCAAAAAAAATACATAAACATAATTCATAAATTCATAGTATATAATTCAATTGGTATAATAATAAATAACATCAAACAGCTTATCCCTAAATAATATTCATAATCTTATCAACAGTACATATTATATAAATTATAAACATTAACTAATTATTTCAAGTCCTTAATAATCAAAAGTAATACACCATTTAGTATAAATATTAAAGACAATGATTATAAATTTAATGCCGAGTTTATATCATTTATTGAACAATAAAATAAATCTAAATTAATACTATTCCCAGATATCATTAAAGTATTAGCTGGAGAAGAAAATGAATATTTGGCTCTAACGTTATTAATAAAAAATGGGTTTTTAATTCTAGAGTTTTTATAATTTATTTTAAAGTTTATTTTTTCTAGTAATTGAGGGCATTGTATCTTATTATTTATTAATTTATATAGAAATATTATATTAAAGTAATTTCTTCGAGTTTTTAATGTTGAAATATTGAAAAAACCTAATACACCGTCATAAGACGAATGAGAAGGTCTTTGGACATTACATTTATAAGAAATGAAACGTAGAAAAGAGTTTTGTATTGATTCCAGGTGTTGTATAGGAGTAATGTTATTAGGAGACCAAATAAAGGAAGCATATTCAAGATTGGAACGTACTAAAGAATTATAAACACTTATTAAAGCATGTGCGTTACTAAATTCCGAACAGCTACGTTTTAAAAAACCTAATTTTGAAATTGCTTTATTTCTTATTTTATCAATATGATAATTAAAATTTAATTTAACGTCGAAATAAATGCCTAAATCATTAATAATAAATACGCGTTGGATAGCAGAATTAAATAAAGTATATTCATAAAGTATATTAGTTTCTTTATAAGAAAATGAAATTATAGCACATTTATTAATATTTAGTTGCATATCATTATGATTGCACCAATTTTGAAAAGAATTCAAATCAGCTTGAAAAAGCGTAGTGTCTGATTTAAAATTAATAGTTTTGAATATTTTTGCATCGTCAGCAAATAGCAGTAAATTAGAATTTTTTATAGCTAAAGATATATCATTTATAAAAATGTTAAATAAAATAGGTGATAGGTGATCGCCTTGAGGGACACCAGAACAGACTGAAATTGGATCAGAGTATACGTTGCCATATTTTACTATTTGAGATCTGTTTTTTAAAAAAGAATTAAACCAAGATAATAGAGGGTTGTTGATACCATAATTTTTTAACTTTCCAATTAGTAGGTTATGGTTTACCTTATCGAAGGCTTTTTCGAAGTCAGTATACACCACATCGGTTTGAGCGTTAGAAAAAAAAGAATCAAAAATATGTTGTTTGAAAATTGCTAGGTTAGTTATAGTTGATCGTTTAGTTCTGAAGCCATGTTGTTCATTAATAAGTATATTATTAATTAAAGGAGTAAATTTATCGTTAATTATTTTACTAAATATTTTCGGAATAATAGAAATTTTAGATATTGGACGATAGTTTGAAATAGAAGAACGATCACCTTTTTTATAAATTGGAGAGATGTGAACTGTTTTCCAAGCAGAGGGAAAAGTGCCTAATTTTAGGGATTTGTTGAACAGAATGTGTAGGGGATATGTTAAAATGAATCGACAGTTATATAAAAATATCGGAGATATATTATCCGGGCCATAATGAAGATTTAAATTTAGAGTATCGAGTTCTTGAAAAATATCGGAGAGGGTAATATTAAAGTTACAATGAGAAATAGATGAATTAAGTGGTTCGAGATTTGAAGGAGTATTGTGGATCGGTTGAGTATACACACTAGAAAAATACTTTGCAAATAAATCGACCATATCTTGGCTATTATCAATTTGAACATTATCGAGTTGCATTATATTTGGAAAGGTATTATTTGGCTTTTTATCATTGAAAAATTTCCAAAAATGCTTGGGATTATATTTAATCGATTTTTGAATATTATATAAATAATCCGAATAATTATTGGCTCTTAATGATTTACATTGAGTTCTTAACGTAGTGAATCTTAAGTAATCATTAGCTGAATGAGAATGTTTATAATAAGAGTGTGCCTTTTTTTTTAGTGATATGAGATGTTTTAAATTATTACTAAACCATGACGGAAACGATGATTTATAACTAAGATATGTAGGGGTAAATTTTTTAATAAGGAAGTACAAAATATTGTAGAAAATTTCAGTATTTGTATCTATTTCATTATTATTAAATAATTCTGTCCACTGGATACTCCCGAGGGCATTGATTATACTTAAATAGTCTGCTCTAATCCAATTGTATTTAATTTCATTGCCCAATATGTTACACTTAATACCACTTTCAATTGAAAACTGTATTTCTAATGGTGGATGATGACTATCAATATTAACGACAGGAAAATTATTTAAAGTTACAGTTAATGGTTGATAGTTTGATAATATAAAATCTAACAATACGCCATTTGAGTTTAAAATATTATTATGTTGAATAAGATTTAAATTATCTAAATAATCAAAAAAGAAAGAATTAACATTAGAGAAGTTTGCGGAAGGTAAGTTAAAATCACCTAATAAAATGATATTTGAATTAGGGTAATTGTGAATAACATAATTAACACAATCAAAGTATTCAATAAATATTTCAATTGATGAATTATTGGGAATGTATACAGAACTCAAAATTATATTTGTTCGATTTGATTTAATTAAAACAAATACAATTTCTAGCTTAGTGTTTGGTATTTTTAATAATTGAGACGTGCAGTTATCGTTAACAGCAATTAAAACGCCACCACCAGTAGAAAGTAGACTAGTATTTTTACTGCGGTCGCATCTGTATGTGTGATGATTATTGAAGCCGAGTTCACCGGTGTTAATCTTATCGGATAGCCATGTTTCAGTAAACACGAAAATATCAAAGGTTGAAGAAGGTATATATTTATTTAATTGATGTAATTTCGTGTTTAAGCCACGTACGTTTTGGTAATAGAGTGAATATGTAAATGAAGTGATTTTTATACGTTTTTTGGGTTGATAATAGTGGGAATACCTTTAATGTATTTAATGATAATATCCGTTTCACCTCCATTTCGACGATTTTCAAGCTCTTTACGTAAATTAGACATAATTTCGCGTTGTTTTTCAGTACGATCTGATGAAATTCTAATATTTGACCATAATGATGTAATGCGTAAATTTGATTGACAGCGAAGAATATCAAAAGTATGATTTACCTCTGGAAAAGTAACTTTTAAAGGGCGATCTTTGTTAGTAGGTCTACCTAGACGATGAAGTTTTATAGGTTTATAATTAAGTTTTAATTCATTAAGAATTAGTTTGATTTGATTTTCATCAGAGTTTATATTGTTTGAGTCTGATATCGCCTCAGGTAAATTATATACTATAATATTTTTTGCCCGAGATTGACGGTCAAAAAGTTCATTAATAATATTTAGTTCAGAATTAATTTCATTACCTTTATTTGATGTTTTGAAATTTTTTTCAAGAAATGTAATTCGATTTTTTAATTCGGAATTTTCGGTAGATAGTTTATTAATTTGTTCTAGAATGTCTTCAAATTTTCTATTAAAATTTTTTAAAATTTTACCTTGTTCATTAACAGAATTAATTATTTTGTTTTGAGAAGACTTTAATTCATTTAGCGATGTATTAATTTCAGCAAGTTGATTTTCCATAATGTTTATAACATTAATGCGTATAAATATATGTATAACGAATATAATTAACGCACAATAAGTTAATAAACTACGATAAGCGACGAAACAACTGAAACTCACAACATACCTGTTAGACTGCACATACAATACTGTTATTCATTACTACCATCCGTTAAATCTTTAACTATGGATAAGAAATTTGAATTTAGAATGCAAACAATGCAGCTGCTACAAAACTTAAAAACTTCAGAAAATAGTCAATTATATAATACTTCATCTGCAACTTTCAATAAAACACCCACAAATTTCCGTCCACCATCATCTTCATCTGCTTTGTCTTATTACTCTCAATTCTCCAGTGATGAGTTTTCAAACGAATATACTATGGAAAATGTTAGTTATTTAAATCCCAGTTCATAAATATATTTTTTTATGCAATATTATTAAAAAAGTAATATATTATAATATACCTATTTATTATAAATACATATATCAAGTTTACTTTTATTGTCAGTCACTAGCAAATAATTAATTGTATTATCTATTTTTAAATACTTCCTAACAATATACATTGACTAATAAAGTAATTTAATAAAAATAAATAAAATACTGGAATAATAACTTATTTTTATAAGAGTAAATTTTATTACAAAAATACCTACATACCTCAAAGTTATCACCAACATTTCTTCGGGCTGTATAGCTAATCGCATATTGGTATTTTGTAGCTGAATATCATTTTTTATGCACAGTAAAAGTTCATCGAATGATCTTACAGACATTCGGAAGTAGTTAAAAAATTTTGACGAATCTTCTCGAAGTTTATAGTACAACTTCACGTAATGCCCATTTGTATATCGTTCACAATTTATTGGATGAACCCAATGTTCCCTTTTAGTCCGTTTTTGTTTTAGGTATAAATAGGTTAAAGAACTAAAAGAAAAAACTTCGTCTGAGTCCATATTTAAAAAAAAACTTTGTGAAAACAGTACGCAATACGTCTTTACAATTACAACTTTACAAACAAGTAAATACTAGATAAGATACAAAATCAATGATAACACATTTTTAACGGACGTCATATTGACGCTCGTGTGCCCGCTCTAGTGCGCGCGTTAAATAGTACGTCCGTCGCAACGCGCGTACGTAGTGCGTCCGTGTGGCCCCAGCCTAAGTTGCAGTGATTACGCGTGTATCGGCATTCGTCGCTGCGCCCCTCGGCGCTGTCGCTCCGCACCGTAAATCGAAAATATCTCTCGACTTCAGGACCTGATTAAGAGTTTACTAGGCTTGGAGCCTAGTTGTCTAAAAGGCCCTTAGTCCATACAATATGTATTACCTATAACTGAATTTTATTTCTTTAAAAAAAATGAT
This sequence comes from Sipha maydis, assembly GCA_034509805.1. Taxonomy (NCBI): domain Eukaryota; kingdom Metazoa; phylum Arthropoda; class Insecta; order Hemiptera; family Aphididae; genus Sipha; species Sipha maydis. The sequence continues at coordinate 84,202 of JASXSY010000396.1, read as the reverse complement.
ACAAAGTAATTGATTGTACAGAAATATCTTTAAAATTGTTTAATATTTATCAATTTTTGTTACATGCAAATATACAATATTATTCTTAAACATAATATGTCAAAATATAAATAAGACTAAAAACCAAATGATGGTCGACGACCGACGTCCGTATGTTTCTAGCAAAATCAATCTAAACATAACTATAAATCAAAATCAAATCTACAGATAACAAAAAATTGTCGGAAAAAAGATAAGTTACGTAATGCTGATGCGGTGAATATTATTATTCCAGTCCGATACGGGTGGCACTCAATACACGGCGTAATAAAAATATACAATATTACGAAATTTAAAAAAAATGTATTATATATTTTGAACTTGGTGTTTGAGATAAAAGGCCCCTTCGGGGCCTTCAATATTTCAGGGCCTGGAGCCCGGGCTCCTAGGCTCTGTGCTTAATCCGGCCCTGCTCGACTTGTTATGCAACAACACCTCAAGTAGTTCACAGAGTAATTAGTAATTACTAATTGTTGTATCAGTTATCATATAAGATAAAAACAATTAAAAAAGTCCTCCGGTCGCCAAACTCGAGGTCCTCCGCGCGACATTATAGTAGTGTTGTGCGCACGCGTATAAACGTAAAATCGTTATCTTTGGGAAGCTATAACTTCCAAAATAATCATTTCCGCAAATTTTTTTTTGCATTATCGTTCTTAACACTTCAAAACAACCCTTTTCAAAAAAAAAAATTCAAAACAAAAAGGTGCCCGGTAAACTTATACCGAGGGGGCAAGTTAAATGAGTTGCCATGACACGATTTCAAATTTCGCCAACCGGTGACACGTATCGACAACGACTTAAGGTGCGATTCCTTAGGATGCGTCTGTAGACGCACGACCGGTGCGGCTAACGCAACGCGGTTCTATTTTTGGCCGCACATTACTGGTTTTCACGTTTTTAAATAGAATAGTTTCCCTAGACCACCGCAGCCGCACGCGACGATCGCATGCGGCCGGCGACGTGCGACTGCGACTGCTCCGGAAGCGGTCAAAACGCATCAGCCACGCGACTGTTGAACACAGCATTTTTTTAAAATTTTGATTGTTTTGTTTTTACTGAATTTTTCTTTAAAATGTCCTCAAAAATTACATTCTCTTTGGAAGAAGATACATTACTAGCCGAGTGTGTTAGTAAACACCCATGCTTGTTCGACTTGAAGCATCCGGCATATAAGGATCAACAAGTCAGAGAAAATGTTTGGAAGGAAATATGTGTGATTCTAAAAACAAAAAGTGGTAAAAAAGTCTTTTTATGTTATATTATATTATATTATATTTTTTATATCATAATATAAAATAAAATAATTGAAATAGTTAAGAAATTAAATAAGATTAAATCAACATTATAATAATCTAATAATTATTATTTAAATATAAATTAATTATATAAATATAGTCATAAAAATAATATACCTATTGATACTGTAAATTATATAGGTATTGTACCTACATTATAATTATTGTACATTGTCTGTTTTTTGTGTTTGGTGGTCTTGCCATGGAACAGCTCCTTCTTCGCAGTTGAAAAATTTTTTAAACTCATCTCTTACCAGAAATCCTTCAAAATTAGCATACCCTCCTGCTCGAGCAAGACCTATCATATTTTGTAAAGGTTCAGTTTCGCTGCGGTCAAAATTATAATAATAATTAGAAGTATTTTCTATGTATCTACTCCTAAGCAGATTATGAAGGCAACAAGCTGATAGCACTAGGTGGTCAGTGGTTTCTGTTTTTAAAGCGATGGGTGAATAAAATACTCGAAATACTTGACTGAGAAGGCCAAAACTATTTTCTGCAGTTCTTCGAGCTCTCGATAAGCGATAATTGAAAATGGTTTTTTCGTAATCTTTTCGGGCTTCTCCACGTGTATATGGTCGCATCATGTGTGTCTCCAAACGAAACGCTTCGTCGCCAACATGAACATATGGTAACGTTTGATTTGAAGAAGGAAGTTTCGTGTTAGGAGGAAAGTATTTTCCCTGTTGAATTAACTTAAATAAACTTGATTTTGAAAATATCCCACTGTCACCTTCTTTACCATATGAACCAATATCGACATAAACAAATTTACAGTTTGCATCAACTATGGCCAGTAACACAATAGAAAAATAGTCTTTGTAGTTAAAAAATAATGAACCACTTTTTCCTGGACAAAATATTCGAATGTGTTTCCCATCGATTGATCCTACACAATTTGGGAAGTTCCATTTTTCCCAAAAGTCCCGTGCGATTTGAATCAAATCTTCTTTTGATGGAGGTTTTAATAATATACTAGGCAACCGTAAACTTAAACTTTTCAAGACCAACTGTATTATACGAGTTATATAACTCTGAGATATTCGAAATGCGAATGCCAATGATCGCAATGATTCTCCTGTAGCCATGTATCTGTTACAAAAAGTATATTTTGGACTGTTTACGGTCAATTTAAAATTTCAATATTTTTAGATAATTTTTCTTATAAATATCAATCAAATGTTATTTATTGGGCCAAAATGCGTGAAAGTTTAATACAATGCTCCTGATATATTGTTACAATGGCAGTTGAAAAATATTAAAATTACAAAGACACAATTTTTTTTATAAGCATTTTAAGTTCGAATTTTACAAAATATGTCAAAATTGCGAAAATTTGCAAGTAATTTTGTGGTTGAAAAATCGTACAATTTTTTTCTTTTATAACTAAGTTTTGAAAATTTGGTACTAGGTTCTCCATAAGTTTTTCTTTAAATATCTGTAAAAAAACTCTACCGGACTAAGACAAAAAAATTTTAGAAGTGTTTGAAATTTAAATTTTTACAAAACCGCGTTAAATAACGGTTTAGCCTCAAACGATTTGTGATATTTGTTATTATTCAAAAAGTATAAGTCGTAGAAACTTGAAAATTTTACCAGTTATTTAAATTGACATTTTCTTTATATAGATTTATTTTCAAAATATTTCTTTAATTTTTAATCTATTAATATTTCCTAATTATTCTGTAGTTAAAAATGTATAAACAATTTTTATTAAAAGCTAAGAATTGAAAATTGAATGCTAGGTTTTCCATAAGTTGAGCTTAGAATAATTATAAAAAAAAATTGATGATTATTCAATTAAAAAAAATTTACGAGTGTTTAAATTTTCACGAAATCAAAATTCACGCTTTAAAATAAAATAATAACAATATTTAAATATAATAAATCCTAGACTGACAAATCATCTCCGTTCAGAATCGTTTTTCGTATACAATGATACCTATCATTGAATTCAACTATTCAAATTTAACAAACACATTATAGTAACCTACTCTATGACCGAGGTCCATTCCACCCCCTAATGTACAGCAGAGCGACATCCACTTTTTTTGGTTTATATATAGTTGACGATTGTAAGAAGCGTTGGCGAAACATAAAAGATACATATAATAGGAAAAAAAGAAGCAGGCAAATGGGTACAGGATCAGCTGCTAAATTTAAGCCCTCTAAGTGGCAGCTTGCTGATATTTTATCTTTTCTTGACGTGGCAGTTTATGAAAGACAGTAAGATATTTTTTCATCATACTCATCTAGCTATTATGAATAAAATGTTTTGTTTTCAGGAGTGTATCAAATTTATCAACTGAAATCATTGATGACGAAGACAACCAGAGTGATGTGGCTGATGAATTAGAAAAATTTGATGATAGTATGCAATCTGAACAAAATTACGAGGCAAATGGACCAAATCCATCGTGTTCGACCGTCGAACCAGAAACCATCCAACATAAACATAAACTTTCCACTGATTCAAAAATAAAAAAGAAAATGAAACAAAGCGATGCCTTGGTGGAAGTTTTAAACAGAAGAAGCGAAGAAAGGAAAATATTGATGGAAGAACTTACAAATATCGAAGACGACGATCCCATCGATGTTTTTTTTAAAAGTATGGCGTTAACCGTAAAACAATTTTCTCCAGAATTAAAAATTAAAGCGAAATTGGAAGTATTAAGTATTGTTAGTGAATTAGAATTAAAAAATAATCAACCCAAAGAAACTATATCAGCTCCTAGAGTTGAAACCCAGCCTTCTACTAATTACGAATTTCCAGAAGTTATGCGTCCTTATCCTCCAGAAAACCATATGGAAAATTCATATCCCGGGATAGGAAATTATACCACATCGACTTCTTTTGACAGTGAATATTCTGAAAAATCGGGGGACTATTGGTTCTCTCCATCGAATAAGTAAAATTAAACCAGACTGTTATCAAAGAATATTGCTGCAATTACTTTTTTATTTTAATATTTTTCAACCACAGATAATTGTTATTTTAATTATATTCTTAATATTATATTACAGAAATAATGCTAAATTAATTGTATTATGTTGTATTTTTCGACTATTTTAACATTTTTACTATTGTTTCATTGCTTAAACATTTTTATTTAAATACAGATATCATTAACTAAATGTATATTTTTTTTGTTTATTTATCATATATAGTTATAGACTTTGTTTAAAATTATTACATGAAAAAGTTGTGTAATGCATTGTCATTATGTGAATGTTTTTTAATTCTCTAAAAAGAAAAAGATTGACATCTCACCTTAGTGTAATTGATAACTTTTCAGCTGGCGTAATGGGTTACACTACTCAACATACACTAGTATAAAAACTGGAATAGTCGAACGCGTTATAAGGACATTAAAAAATAAAATCTATAAAAATTTTACAATAACAGGTTCTTGGAATTGGTGTAATTCAATATCAAAATTAATAAACAGTTATAATAATTCATTTCACACTACAATTAAATGTACACCTCATGAAGCTCGAACGAAGTCCATAAAATTTAAATTTAATCACGAAAAACCTAGAAAATCGAAGTTTAAAATAAATGATAAAGTTAGGATTTCAAAATACAAACATGCTTTCGCTAAGGGTTATACACCGAATTGGACTACGGAAGTGTTTCAAATTGTAAATGTATTACCTACAAATCCGATAACATATAAATTAAAAGATTTAGCAAATAATATAATATTAGGCTGTTTTTATGAACAAGAAATTCAAAAGACTAAATTTCCGAATACGTTTCTTATTGAACGTGTTATAAAAAAAAATAAGAATCAAATGCTTGTTAAATGATTAGGTTTCGACTCGAGTCATAACTCTTATATCAAATCAAAAGATATTTCAAAATAAAATGTTAAACTTATGTTCTTAAAAAATATAAAAATGTGATCAATTAATTTAAAAAAATGTATTAAATTTACCTACAAGAAATTAACTCGAAAAAAATAAAACAACTAAAAAATTTGAAATGAAATGAGAGGCTAAAAACACGATTGAAAAAGAGGCTAAATTTCGTGAATTTGCCGCAGGAAAACTACCTCGAAAAATAAAAACTGAAAAACCATGGTCAGAAGCCCTATAATACTACTACTAACGCTATTCTTAGTACTAGTCCTACCTGAATATTTACCTTATACATATTATATTTACAATCCTTTACTCTTTTTATATTGTCTCTCCTCCACATAAAATAATCAATCTGCGACCTATTTCTTCCACTTTTGTATGTTATATAATGCTCTTCTCTTTTCCTAAAATATGTATTGATTACTGCAAGCTCATACGATTCTGCAAAATCCAAAACTTTTTCTCCAGCCTCATTCCTCTCGCCAAAACCATACCCTCCATGCACTCTTTCATACCCTACCCTCTCACTCCCTACGTGACCATTCATATCACCACCAATCACAGCACCCTCATTTCCTGGTATTTCTTGCATCACCTCATCCATCTCTCGCCAAAACTCTTCCTTTTCACTTTCTTCACATCCTACTTGCGGTGCATACGCACTTACTACATTTAATACTTTCTCCTCGAATACCAATTTTACCGTAATAATTCTATCACTTTTCCTTCCTACGTCGACTACCTTAATTTTCATCTCATCATCCAATATTACTCCAACGCCATTCCTAGTACTAGTCCTACCTGAATATATTACCTTATAGCCCTCTCCTATTTCTTTTGCTTTCTCTCCTTTCCATTTAGTTTCCTGTACACAACAAATATTAACTTTCCTTCTCTTCAATACTTCTGCTAATTCTCTACTTCTGCTTGTTAACGTTCCAACATTCCACGTGCCTATTCTCACTTTAAATCTATCCCTCATACCTAGACTCAGATTTAACCCGGGGCGCAATGGTGATGTCCCAACACCGTTGACATTACCCGTGTTGGGTAGACCTGCACACATAACTGATGGAACAGCTACCACACTGGCTGTCCGGGTGGTATCACACACTTCAACATCCAGGTCTCCTCCTCCTCTAGATATAATATTTCCTCTCACTTGTTGTCCCCGCGCACATCCGAGATGGGACAAACCGCCTAAGTATCGATAAGGACTCCTCATTCTATTTGACATAATTTTACACCGGCTGTCGACCTGACACAACCACATTAGTCGCCTCTTACGACTGGCTGTGGAAACCGTGGAAATATTCTGACACCCCTTTCCACAGGGAATAGAAAAATTTCATTATCTAAATCTTGCAATTCTATTTGATTATTTACCCATTCGACAAATTTATCACTTTTAGCTATTATATTTTCCATATCTCTTTGGTACTTAACTATTTGACTCAGTGCAGATATTACCATTTGTTGACATTTCAGAAGGTCTAATCCACTGGTTTGTAGATATCTAGATAGTGGGCCTATTATACTAAAAACATTCATACATATGTGCGCCGTCAAAATAGTCTCATACTTTAATAGTAAATCTAAATAATTATTTGCTTTTGCTCTTATATCAGGTTTAAATTTTTCCCCTTAAACAACTTTAGTGAAAGCAATTATCAAGTCTACATACATAGAACTATTTGGATCTCCAAATGTTCCAAAAATTCTCTCAACAGCAGTCTGTTTCGATGACCATCTAGTTTCCCCAATGGTTTGAAGACGCTTATTTCGACTGTTATCTGAATTTGTCTTGCTTACTTCATTCCAAATATCCATCCTCAAATATGATTCTTTGAAAAATACTGCACAATTATTTAATAAAGTAAAAAATGATGCTACTTAGACAGAATTTTTTGTTGTATCGTAAATAACAAGATTTAAAACGTGACTATGACACCAAACATGAACTTGTTCAGGCGATAATTGACTTAAATGTGAAGTAAAACCATTATATACTCCTCGCATATTTTCTATATTTACTATATATTTCGTTAAATCCAAACCAACAGAAATCAATTCCTCTTTTAGCAGTTGAGCCATACCTTTACCACTTGAGTTATGAACACACTTAACAGCAATTAATTTTTCATTAATTGTATCGTGAAAAACTTATCTAATAACTATTGAACATTGATCCATTACTGAAACATCTTGGATAGTATCAATAAGAACCGATAAGAAAGAAGCATTTTGGACTTCGGTAGCAATTGTACGTTTAATATTTGATACTATTTCATTTATAACGACTTGAACCGTATTTTTGGATAAAAAGGTTAAAAAGCTTCCACAGCCTTTCTTATTTTGTTTTTGTTTCTTTTCACTTTTATTGATGATAATATTGAAGTGTTCGCAAATGATAGGATCATATTTACTGAGCAATATCATTATTTCCAAGAAATTCCCATGATCTAAATTATTATCGTTCAAAGAGTATGCTGCTTCATTTCTTTTACCTCTATAGCTTAAACCTCTTTTTTCGATTAACTTTATAACAGCGATAATTCTTTCAAAAATTTGTCGATTTATTTTTATATTTTGCTTTTTTATATTTTGTAAATTTGAAAATAACAGTGAATCTATATCTTTATTTTGAGTTTTTAAGAAATAAGATTCGCAAGAGCGTGAATGAACTATGCTACTCTCATGCTCCTTGATTCGTTGATTAACATGTTTCCAATCAGATACCCCCTTAGTAAATGAATTCGATTCAGAAGCAAAAGCCAAACAAACTGAACAAAATAGTTGTTTTGATGATACATCAAATGTTAGCCATACCCGATTTGTTCCATTTTCTCGAAGAAAAATTTTATTTGAATTGAATGGGAGGCTGAAATTTTTTGGTTGACAAGGATGATACTTGAAGAAATGAGATAAAACGGTTGAACTTGGCTTTATGAACTTATTAAATACTACTGTAGGACTTTCAGAAGTCAAACACAGAACTTCTAAAAAAAGTATAAATTTCATACAATCATATCAAGTTCATATTATGTTCACATGCATGATATAAGTAATGTTATTAATAGTGTTTGAAATATTTCAAATGTGTGAAATATTTCAGTATTTTGATAAATTTTGTTTTTTTTTTATGTATATAGTTGTCATAATTTACTTTTATAATTTTATACTACTGAAACCAATCACTAATTACCTATTACCTACTCATTAGTAATGGTTTTTTTTTGGTATTATACGTTTAAAATAGTATTCAACATTTCAAGTATTTACATCGATTAGTTTTTGAGTTATAGCAAAATAAAAAATTTTATTTTGTCGAAAACTGGTTTTGCGTAAAATATACCGTTTTCCCCTTATTTTTTAAGGATTTTTCCCGTCGCATTTAAAAAATATTGAAAATTTTTGACTTTTGACCCCCAAAGCACCAACTAGGGTCATTTTCCTTTCAGAAAAGTTGCTACATAAGGAAATCGAAGCATTTTTACATCATTGTAAAATCAATAAATTTTTCACTCCGTTCAGAATCTAAAATATCATGAAAGAAATTATGATAATTTCACTATAAACAAGATAACTGTGTTTTCTTCAAAGATTCATGGATTATTTTGGAATTTTCAATGTCCATACGATTCTTTATATGCATACAAATAATTTACATTATTAATATAAAGAAAAATAATTAAAATTAATTGTATTAGTCATAAATTAAAATGGTCTACAAGTGTAGACCACGCGCCTAACGAAGGGTTAAGATTATGATTGTGAAAATAAATTATTGACTGTCAACAGTGTAATAAATATTATACTTATATAATATATTTAGTCACAATTCATAATAATTATTATTAGAACTATCATCGTCGTCGACGATAAGCCATTCATGGGGAAAAAACCAATTTTTGCTATAAACAGCCAAAAACAAGATACTAATATTGTATAAACAGTATAATATGTCAACCACGGCACTCATTATATTAATATTGTTAATATCAATGATTATACCGAGAATTCATGGACTGTACGTCTGTACTATTAATAATTGATAAATAGCAATCATTATAATTTGTTTTTAAAAAAAATATAATGTTTCACGTTTTTGTGAAATATTTCACCATGTAGTGAAATATTTCTAAATGAAATATTTCATACTTCAAACACTAGTTATTAAGTAAAAAATTGCTTAAATATCTAGCTAAATATATCAAAATAATATTTTTATAAATAATAATTTTTAATACATATTAGTTATTAATTATTTTAATTCTCTTCCTGCCATATCACAATACGACGACAGGATACTACTACATACTAACTTAGCTTACACATTTATAAATGTATATTTATAAAAACACATTTATAAATACTAACCAATATATTGGGTAGTATTTATTTTTTGTGATTAAAATGTATCTTTCGTATGGTAGCTACTTACCAGAATTGAAACAATTCGGTCATCATTTTCAGACAATGATATGTTTTCATTATTTTCAATATTTTCATGAATGGAAGTACCTATCAATATTATCTAAAACAATCATAAATAGGAAAAGAAACCAATAAACATGATTAAATTAATTAAAATTAACTACATAATACATATTTGCATACCTGAGCTTAGTTCTTCAGTTTTAACGGGATTTTGTTTTTCATAATATGCTGAATTAAAAAATGAATTAATTTTTTTACAATTCTTGCTCGAGTCTAGAAGTTTTTTATTTTTTTCACGTTCTCTAGCAGCACCACCAGCACGTTTTTTATCCTCCGAATTCATTTTAAATATTTAATCAATTCAAAAAACCTTTGTATAAGACGTTAATGTACAATGTACCTATAATATTATAGTATAAGTACAGACAATACAGTAAACTAAAATATTGTATTAGTACTATAGTCTTATTTAACGATTTAACGCAAACAAAATAAAATAAAATACGGGACCTATTTTCATTACATTCACAGCAATGCTTTTGCTATCTGTGGTGTTATGGGCCTCCATACATCATGTAATATATTACGATTATGTGTATATTTAGAATACGGGGAATAATGATATATACCTTATATTAAAAATAATCTATATGCTGGTTATATCTAAAATAATAATAGTTAACTAGAAAAACTGTATAATACAAATGTATAAATAACAAAGAGTAATTAAATTAATCAGGAATACTAGGTATTACAAATGTACTAATTAAAGATGATAAGGTTTAGTCAGCATTTAAACAGCGAGGGCAACAGCACCATAAAAAAGGAATTAACCAGATAATCAGGTGCGGCAGTTCTACGAAGCATCGTGTAAGGTCATACCCCTATTCCTGGAAATCACCAAACAACCGGGTGCAGCTTTCCAATGACGTCAATCGAGCCATATAAAAGAGGGTCCGAATCAACCACAAATCAGATGAGTTCTAGTCACGGAACTGCAAGCAACTTCACGTCACTCTGTTTTATGAATTGTTATAACACTTTGAATTATTTAAATAAACGTATTAAAGTTAAAGTCTCACATTTTATTAAATTAAAATTCATCATCGACTGCACAAGTTGAAATCTAGCCGGTGGCACGTAACAATGGACTGCGATAAGTGCGAGTATTGGCGCTTTATGTGTGCCGTGTGCCCGTGTGGTGGCGACGCGACGGCGGCATTGTTATTACTTATTACAAGTATACATATAATAATATTGTAATAGTTTATAATTCATAAATAAATCACTAAACAAGCTTTTCGGCTTATATTATATATTAATTATATCTGTATATACATTTCGTACATGGATACAGACTACAGACAGTACGTCGTATAAATTGTTTAAACGAAATATAGCTTATCGAGAATACACTCGTTCACTTCATAATAATATAATAATATTATCGATTAATATAATACTTAAAATCACACGAGATGATAAGGTTATGCATTATGTTTAATATATTTTTATGGTTTTTCGTATACTATATTTTTAATTTCTAAAATATTATCAGGCCATTTAACCTATTATTGTAACGGGCCACAGGGATTTGTCCCGGTGTCCCGCCAGGCCAGTCCTCCCCAGCCGTAAAATATATATGGTAAGTTGTAACTTAGGAACAAAGTAAAATATTGTAACAATTAAAGGAATAAAATGAACATAATGTTATTGTATTACAAATTAATAGTATACTTACTTTATTTTTATAATACAAAGTCAAATTTTCATTGTTTTCTTTATAAAGTCTTTTAATTATATTTTTTAGGTTATTTTCACTGTCAATATTTATATCCTTACCTATGGATATACCTACATAAAAATCAACTCTGTCAATCTTTCTACTCATATTTTTGTCCTTAATCTAGTTTTAAGCAGTCATATAGAGGAAAAACTCCTATTTGCTTTTACGATAGAAATTGGAAATCTAACTAATATTTTAAGTAATTATGTTTGAATTGGATAGTAATTTTGATCTAAATGATTTAATGTCTCATGAAAAAAATTTATATTTTTAAACTCAGAATTCCTGCAGTAACGAAGATAACGTTCCAATCATTTTATTTTTGCAAAACACTGAGATATTATCGATTGATACAACATGATAAATAAGATATTTAATATTTTTATATTTTAAAATTATTGGTGTGTGGCTTGTACATGTACTTGTAGCATATATAAGAAATTATGACCCATTTTGTACGATGTAAATCATTCATACTAATCTATTAGTAGACAAAAAGTTTAGGATTCTTAAATTATTATTAAAAAAAAAATAAATAGTTTTTTTTTCTATATATGAACAAACATTTTTGATAATTTTTGGCACACGTCCCCTTCACCTGTGTTTTACTATTCAGTCACGATTTTAATGACTTTGTATATACCTTACTCGTATGATGAATATTTAATTCAAAATTGTTCGTGTATTACAAATATAATAATACTTTAGACTAAACATTTATTTATTTGTTTATATATAAACTGTTTATTTATATATAAATTTACGATAGTTAACCATTTAATAATTTTTATTTTATTAAATTACATTAATATACATTTTTATGATCTAGTAATCACTTGTAATCGCAACCAATTACGTTAGATTATTCTGTTAGTTACTTATTTCAGATATTTATTTTTAATTTTCATATTTTTTTGTGGCAATCACTATAATTACTATAATCTTATATAGAATGCTGTAGAAAACGATAGTTTTAGTGTGAACATCTGATAATGATAATTATTACTAAATACGTTTATTTTTTTAATTTATCCAAGAAAATTATCGTAACAATAAGTTATTTTTAACTATATTTAAATATTTATGTGTAAGTATGTTGATATTTTTTAATTGTTTGTTACTTATAAAATAACTTAATGATATTGTGTGATTTTGTTTATCATATATTGAAATATGGTTATTTATAAACTATTCTTTTGTACAATTGCACGACTGTTGGGTTGTCGACGGCTTATCGCCCCGACCAACTCAACGCGTGCGTGCTTTATTATTATTATTATTAATTACTATTTTGATATATATATATATGTACGGAACGACTCGATGATAGTCGTCAGTCGATACTCAAACCGTGTCCACGTCGTTATATATTATATCGACACTGTAATAAAAGAATGCGTTAAGATTATACACTGTGTTTTTACTTATTTTTCTGTTTTATTATTTTGGCCATCAACTGTATGCGCCCCTACAATATATTAATATGAAAGAATTTGACTTACCAGATAATCTAAGGAAATAAATCAAAGTTTATAATACATATAAGCTCAGTTACAGTGCACTGCAGTGTGTTCATTAAGTTCATAGTTTTTTAAAAACCAAAATGTTTTTTCATCAAGTATTTTTATGTTTATATATTTATGATTTATATAAAAATATATTTAAGGATTAAAAATTGTGTATTAATTTTCATTCGAAAATGTTATATCATGATCACGTCATTGATTATAATAGCATTATGACTATTGTTTATATAATTTAAAATATTATCTTAACATTTTAGTAATAATGTTGGAATTTACATATGCAAAGTCATCGAATTTTTTATAATAATAACAAAATAAAATACATAAATTTATTTATTGAATTACATAATTTATTATATACTCTAGAAATTGATTATTATTTAAATTAGCTATCAATTCTTATTAATGTAAAATGTATACATTATTATGAATTAATAGCCAATTTATATTATTTGTATGATAAATATACGAACAGTAGTTAATAATAAATTTGATTAATAATATTAGAGTATACATATTGAACTATATGATTTCTATGAAATGAAGTTGAACATTATTCGATGCAATCAGTGGTAGTACCTCGGTCATATTATTGCTTTGCAATAAAAATAATATTGACGGTTCTATTTGAAATGTATTAAAATGTATAAATTTGTATATTCTACAAAAACATATAGGTATATGTATCTCTATGTCATCAGACGTATATTTAATTTTTTATAAACTAAAAAACTTTTGTCCAGTTTGTACAAAAATAATAACTTAATATAATACATTTAAGCTATACGTTTTGAACATTAATTGCTTTTAACATTATTATTTTACTATTCGATTAAAAAAATAAATATATCATATTATTTGTACTTAATTTTTAAGTGTTATAATTAACGCGTAATAAAAAATCAAACTCGTGGAACAATCATTAACGTACATATATAATATAAATATTCCAGATAGAAACATTGACCATGGTTAACATGGTCAATGATTTCAGTAGACGCTCTTACTTCTAATTAGTCAAATGAAAGTGTAATCGTGATAATTATTATTACATAAATAATAATTATGTAAAATAAATAAATTTCAATTGAGCTCAGTGTTTTTTTCTTTTTTTTTCATTTATCATACGTTATAATATTATTTATAACACTTATTACAGTGGCACAAGTCCATTTCTAGCAGTCGGGTTCCTGGTCATGTATATATCCATGTCGTGATCGGTCCAATTGTCTGACGTATCGCCACAGTAATTGTTGAGGTTGTGATGGGATCCACTATGACTGTACCTGCTGGATGGTCTGTTTTGTGTGCCCTCCCGGGTTCTCGACCGCTGTCTGGGTTTGTTTCGCGACGTGTTTGTGCGAGCACTACCCGGATAACTGATGTGCGACATTCGCTCAGACACTGCCAACGACTGCCGCGATTGCCTCAACTCTGTACAGACCGAACATAAGTCGCATTAATACATTATGTCGGTGTGTTAAATCACTTTCATTCATATTTGATTCAACAGCCACGCATTAGCAGTCATCGACCGTTGATCATTGCGTAAACCCCAAAAACTTACCTGGTCTTGAGTTGACAAGATCCGACGCGTAAGCGTTATTACCACCCAAGTATCTCATGGAGTTGTTCGAAAAACTATTCTGCGATTGACCGTCGGCGACCGACCGCATTTTCGGCGGTTTCGAACTAAAGTTTGAAATATTCGAGTGTAAATCTTCATTACAGCCTAAAAAAAAAAAAAAAAAAATGATACCGAGTATAGGGATTATCCGTACAAAATATGAGTTACAATCAGGGCCGGATTATGGTCATTATATAAGAGGGAGGCTCTTAATTTTGGCGAAGCTCTTTCTCCAAAAATTTTTATTATTTTATTTACATTTAGTAATTTGTAATAAATATTAATTAAAATAAGTATAGTATATTTAAATATTGTTGTATAGTCATAATTAATTGATAAAACAGTACTTTATGTTTATTGACCAATTATTATAAATCCCATTGTGCCCCCTTTAGATTTGTATCCTGGGTCTACAACACTCCCCTTCACGGTGAATCTTGAGCTATAAAATTTATTCAAAATGTACATCGATTTGTATATAATATATATACAATGTATAATGATTAAAAAATAAATTATCAGTAATATAACCTCTTGGATCTAACATTTGAGATTTGGACAAGTCAAAAATAAAATGTTAAAATAAGTTACAATAAAAGTAAGTTGAATTTAACTTTATTCAGTGCATTTTTGGACACTCTAGATATCAAATTAAAAACTTGAGCAACAAATGACCGTTATCATTTGAAAATAAATGGTTTCTTTAGTACTTCAGAAGAATATCAAAAAGTATTTATTGTATCTTCATAATTTATAAATATATTTATATCGTCGTATATTATCGTAAAACCCATTTATTTGAATTTTCGCATGTATTTGTATGGGTACCTGAAATGTACAAGTCTCTGCCTGCAGTTGGTTTATTTGTTAATTCTCGATTAGTTACTTACTTCATTGTACTATGTCAAGCCAGTTTTATATTATTGTCATGACTTTACTTTAATAAAACTCGCCTACCCTCTTATTTATCTCAATGCAAAGGCATTTAAAAAACATCTTTACACCCACTGAATTTGTGCACGATTTATTCTATTATAATTAAAAATAAAACACTGTTCATATAAAAATCTCATCGTAATATTTTGATATATTGGTTGTTAAATAGTGTATGTCCGATACGGCATAATATCGATGGATAAAATAAAATTTTGAAATAGTTAACGATATTTAATAGATACTTGTACATCAAACTTACCTACAAAATCATAATAATTATATAGTATAAGAAATATATTTACGGCGTAGGTATTGTTGACGCCGGCAATATCGCATCAGCCGCCGTCAACAGGTTATATTGTAATATCAGTATTAAATATTTTGCCTTTAATTACGTTATCCGGTTGACACATACATACACAGACACACACACCTGTAATTAAAGTTACTTTTAATATTTATAAATCGTTGTCTGTGTGTCGTGAATTATTATATTATGTAACGTAAACAAAGGTGCCATGCCCGTATCTCATATTTTTCAAAGGCAAATTATATTATTTTTGTCGTGTTTGGCGTACATCGTTTTGTGACAACCACCGCAGTTGAGAATGTAGTGTGAGTTATTTATTTTTTGTATACATTTAGTAAATCAGGACGCTCTAATCGGCACAAATCTTTTTACTGTTCTAATATAGGTTGGCCATTCGTCCCGGATTTTCCGGGACGTTACCGGTTCAGGACCTCATGTTCCGGTGTCCCGAAAAACTTTTTCGGGACAAGGTGTTGTTACCGGGTAAAGCTATCAACATATTAATGTCTCGGAATTCAACTTATTTTTTAACACATTTATTTTAAAATTATTTGTTTATAATAATCACACACAAATACGCATATAGGCCCGCACCACAGATATATAAAAAAAAACTTTTTTGGGAATGCAAGGGTATCGTTTTGCTACCTCAAATAAAATCTTAAATTTTATCAGCATAATCGATGTTTTTTTCAAGTGGGTACAAACATAGACTAATGCCGGGTTGCATAAACGATCAATAAAAAGAGTTCGATAAGGTTAGCTATCGGGTCGATAAACTATTGGATAAATATCTTTATTGGTTTCATAAAATACATCACTGTTACATAAAATATTGAACAAATTAATAATTAACACGCCCGATGCTTCTCTCCATTTCATCCACCCCCACTTAATCCTATGTTTTACAAAAAAGTTATAAACAATATATTTATCTTTTTATATTTTAATATGTTGTATATTATTATTTTAAATTATATTATGTTATTGTTATCTATACCTACAAAAATATTGTAAATTTGACTTTTGTCCGTATTAATAAAATAAATAAAAATATTCGTACAACACGAAACGTGCTTAATAGTTTACATATAATTAATACTGCATATATTATATAACATATAATGAAAAAGCGGTGCCAAATCTCCTAACTTCATTATTGTTATGTATATCTAATGCTCGAAATTTGATAACCTATGATTTTTTTTAAAAATGAACAAAAAAAATAGGCTTTAAATAAAAACTTGATAACATCAAAAACTGACTTTTAAAATAAACATTTTATTCAACTAAAAATATTTTGAGACTTGACTTTAATATTTTAATAAGTAAAAACAATATATGTTTAGTTGGCTACTATTCGAACCCTAACAAAAATACATTGCTTGTTTGCTACAACAAAGACATTACACAAAATCATCATTTATGAGTTATTTGCAAATAATAATAATAGGTATTGGAGTTTTCTCTATACTAGTAGAATGATATAAGTGATTCTATAAAATTAGCCACCAGATGATAGTTGTTGCATTCCGTTAACATAAATTAGTCACATAGTTTATAGTAAATTAAATTTTATTCTAATTCGTTTTTTTTTTTTGTGTTATGGCATTGTTATAACAAACAAATGACATATATTTGCAAGTCACAGTCCAACATAAATTAAAATAATTACAAACAAAAAACTCAAATAATATTGATAACGGGCTTGCGATAAGAAAACAGAAGGGTAGGTAGATATATGACAGATTACGATAATGCCAAGGAGGCAAGATAATATCTAATATATATTATATTATATATTATAAATATGTTGAATATATTTTATGTTTGCATCGTATCACCGTTGATTTCAATGTGCAATTATAGATTTATGGAACGAACTATAAACATAAGAAAAAAGTTTGCAAATGTACGTTGAAAAATTAAGAAAATGCAAAAAATGCAAAATAAATACTGAATTCTGCGCAATACGAATCAAATATTTAAGAACACGAGCGTCGAATATTAGAAGTATAAGAAAAAGAAAAACACACGAAAATGTTCTGGGGTCCTAATTATGCGAATATTTTTACGTCGAACACGGGTAATCCTCCCTCCCCGCAATAAATTCGTATTCCATTTCGGCATAAAGTAATAATCGTCAACGTCTTACTCTGTCTGGTATCAGCCACGCGGTACATTCGGGCCGGATTCAGACTTCGGTTGCTGTATACAGACCCTTGGTCCCAGTCCTTGTGGCCGTTGAACGCGTTCAGGGCCGCCAACGAAGGCATTTGGCTCGCGTTCGGCCCAACATAGCAGTTCACCGGCAACGTGCCAACGGAGATGCCGGATTTAGTCGGGTTACAGGGCGCGACTGAGTTGTGCAGCGCTTGCAACTTCTTGGCACGGCGCTTACTCGCCGCGATGAACACGACGACGGCAATGAGCACCGTGCCGCATATGGCCGCGCTGGCCGCGATCGTAATTCGGTCCATGTTGCTCGTCGCCGTGATAGCGGTGCGGATTTCGCGGCACTGACTGTACGGTACCGTGTCCGGTGTAACGTTAATCTCCTCCAGGGATATCACACACACGATGATGCATTCCTGCGAACAAGCGCGAAATCATCATATTTTACACCGCTTAATTCGCCAATAGTGTTCCCAGCCGTGCACGACACTTGTAGTCATTAGGTGCGATAAGCGAATGTTTATAGATGCCGTAATAAGGGACCCTCGGATTTGTATGAACTTTTTTTTCTAGAACATAACTTCCATCGTATAATATAGATACAAAAAATATTTAAAAAAAAAAAATCAACGAAAAATGTCACGTTTTTAATTTCGCGTAAATGGGGTTCAGGGTATATACAGAAGAAGGTTTTAGGGAAGTTCAACCCGAAATGTGTGGTTGGTACGGCGCACGATGATTGATAATATAAATAGGATCTATTCTTGTTTCATAGGCCCTTCTTCCTCCTCGCCTTCGAAATTAAATCTTGTACCCACCACCACTGAACATGCAGCGCTCACCTGGTACGGTACGTTTTTGATTTTAAACTCTCGTTCGCTGGTCTCCAATGGTGGGCCTTGCTTGAACGTGCGATCGCCAAAAAGCCGGTACACAACTCGAAATCCGAGGATATTGGCCGTTTCGGAATCCCATTGGATTATCACGGAGTTGTCTTGCCGATGGACACTTCTAATGATGACTTCTTGGGCTTGTTTTTTCGGGTAACTGCCCATTATCAACGGAGGTTTTTGTGACGTCTGCACTGCTTGCGGCCGTGTTATTACCATATTTGTTTTACGACTTGAATTCATCGGTTTCACCTGAAATTATAATTATATATACATATATACATTTCATATCAATAAAAAAAAAAAATGATTTCTTACATTTGTAGAATTTTGTAGAGAATACTTTGTAGTTATGTCGATCGCAGCTGTTGTACTCTCTGTATTCGTAAAAATAGTTCTTGTAGTATCCATACTCGATAACAACTCCGAGGGATTTGTAGATTTTACCACTTCAACTTCTGAGATTGGAGGATTTTTCTTAAGCTTATTTTTTGAAACAGGGATTTCAGGTGAAATATTTGTTGGACTGACATACCCAACGCCTGTTCCAAGTGGACGTTGAGATTCAACATTTTCTTCGTCTAGACTGGTTTCTAGTATTGCCGATGCATCTGATGGACTTTGGTCATTGTCACACACCATTTCTGCAATACAATTATATTAGAACAATGACAGAAAACTGTAATGAACAATAAGTTATGTATTTTACCCAAAGGATCAATTTTGTAGAAATGTTTATTCTTAAGATATGCCGGAGTAGCACAAAATTGTGGATTTCTTTCTCTACTAGTCACTTGTAAATCTCCACTTTTTATCCATTCTATAACCCATCGAATCCGACAATCGCATTGTAAGTATCGCCCTCCCAAACTAAGTCCGCGTAACGTAGTGTTAAGATGTGAAAATGCCTTTTTGGGAATAGTCTCTATAGGGTTTCCATCTAATGCTAATAAGGTTAAAGAAGGATTTGCTAGGAACGCGTCATTAGGTATTTCGGTGATAAGGTTAAAACCAAGATCTAGCACTCTAAGTTCTGGTAATTTGCTAATGGCTGTAATTGGATAATCGGTGAGTAAATTATTAAGCAAACTAAGTGAACTAAGAGTATCTTTGACACCATCAAATGTTGACTCTCCGAGTGACTGAATAACGTTTCTTTCCAAGTTTAGAGCTGTCAACGCTCCTAATCCTTGTAATATGTGTCCAGCAGGTCCCGGTAACTCACTTAAAATATTTTGAGCTAAATCTAAAAACGCTAAATTTTTTAAATTTCGTATGCACTCTGGTAATGATTTCTGATTTGTTCCTTTTAGATTTAAGTTCTTCAGACTATTTTCTAGACCTCTAAATGCATTTTTAGTTAACGTGAGATTATTATCCGCTAATTTAATCGTTTGTAAATTTTTTAAAGAGGCAAACGCATCATCTGGAACTCTAGAAATTCGATTTTTGGAAAGATCCAATAAAGTCAAGTTAATCAGCCCTTCTAAACTACCTATTGGTATCTGATCAATTTTATTGTCTTGTAAACTTAAATGTCTTAAATACGGTTCAAGTCCTTTAAACGCTCGCTGTGAAATTGATTGTATTTGACATCCAGATAATTGCAAATTGTGTATTTTAAGATTGGCAAAATTAGAATCGTTAATAGTTTTTATTGAGCTATTATTTATGTATAGTAAATCTAAGGTTTCTTGTGAATATTTATTGAGCGTTTGTAATAATGCTTCGTAATTTACAAGATCACATTGTACTGATAATTCTTGAGCCATATTAATTGAACATATACAAGATGAATGTAGTTCTGTGGCTGATTGATCGGCCTGCCATGGACATTGAGCCTGTGATTTGCTTATGGAAAGATATACCAAAAGGCATAATAACCTAAAATAACTCCTGGAACAGAAAAAAAAACAAAAACTATAAGATTAATATATCAACATGTACTTATAGTTCATAGACATGATAATATTAATGTAGCAAATGTATGATATATATATATATTGTATTCATTTGATAGTATACATATATATACACAAAAAATAACATTTTTCATTAAAAATAATTTAATAAGTATTTCATTTTTCAGAGTCTTGTACAATAGAGAATAGGTATCGAGGTTTTATCTATAGAATCTAAGAAAATAATTAAATTGTAATGGTATACGTTTCAAACAGTGATTACTCTGAAAAGATTTCACTGTGTGTATAGCTTAATGAAATATTTTATTGTTTCTATTATCTATGTATAAAATATATAACTATATATATATATTTTTTTTTCATTAAATAAGGTGAAAGGATAATATATTACGATTTAGTGTATTTAATTATAGTTTAATTAATTACAAAAGTAATAATTGTCTAGCCAAAATATTTATTATAAATTGTAAAATATACACAATAAATCTTATATTAAATAATACCATATACCTGTTTACGAACAAAAGTAAAAAGTTTTTTCATTTAAGAATAATATTAGTGATAATTAGGAATATTTCTAGTATTTGAATTAGGGAAAATTAATAATTTAATTTTTATACAGTTTGATAACTTGAAGAAAAATTTAATTATAAGTATGAATAAATATAATTAAGGTATATGGTACATAGTTGATGATTCATGAAACATTATTTTATGAAAAATAGTTGTAATAGGTCACATAATAAATGAGTACCTATTTAAACAAATTATTAGTTATGTGCAACCTTGTTTCAATCTTCACTATTTATTTTTGGATAAGCATGCAAAAATTAATGATATCAGAACTGCATAATGCATAATTGTATGACGATTTTCTTCTACGTACAATCGATTACTTTATTTACATATAATCTGCACTCATCTAATTACCTTTAAATTAGCCTCAAGTGCTTTTAAAATACACGATAAGTACATAACTGTACTATATGCACTCTGAGACAAGTTATGTACGAACACGTTTTTATTAAAAAAAAAAAAACGAATACAATTAAAACCGAATTCTCACGATCGTATCTTATCTGTTTGAAAAGGTAAGCTTATTAAAAATATATTTAATATACTACTTTGTTTTCCGTTTAAATCGTTTAAATTTTCTATATCGTTGTAATAGATTGTAACGATATTTAGTTGGAGTGGTTAGATTTTAATACCTAACGTCATTTAATTAGTATTGTGCAATACACGGCGTTGTACACACCGAAATCTAAATCGTTTTTGTACACATCATAATTAAATAATATAAGCATAAATCAGGTGCTCTAAAACGCAGAGAAAAACCAGAAAAATATGTTAAAGAAGTAATAAGTCGTTTTTCTATAACAAATTTTTTTAAATCAACTTCGAATACTGACGTGCTCGTTAATAACGATTCGTCTATGCCACATATAGACCATATACAATATTGAACGATTTATTGAATTCATTAAATTTGAATGAAAATACTGGTAAAAATTTTTTCAATCAATTCATTTCTAGACTTGAAAGTTAAAAATTCCAATTTTAGATTGCAGGGGATAGGGCTACGACAATGGCGACAATATGTTCGGGAAAATAATAGGAGTAGAGTTTTTTCGAAAAAAAATGACTTGGCTTTATATTCGCCTTGAGCCGCTCATTCACTCAATCTTATTGGTGTTAATGATGCTAAAATTTGTCCTAAAGTTGTAACTTATTTTGGTTACGTACAACAATTAATTGCATTTTTTAGTTCAAGTCCAGGTAGGTGGAGTATTTTAAGAGATGAACTAGAGAATGAATTACATCCACAATCAAATACTCGTTGGAGTTTGCGTATTGATGCAATTCATCCCATTTCAAAACAATTACCTAATATCATAAATGCATTAGATAGCGTAATAAATTAACTTTGTTACTTACTCCCAGAAAAAAATTACAATGAAATTAAATCAATGAAAAAATATTTCACTTCGTTTAAAAGTCTGATTATGTTTTCATTTTAGTATAAAATATTATCGTGTATTGAAAAAATAAATGTTATTATGCAAAAAAGAGGAATTTCGTTAGATGTAGAAATTAATCTCCTCTCAGATTTAAAAACCTACCTACAAAATATATGAGATAGTTGGCCTCAAATTTTATTTTAAACACAGCAAGTAGCTAAGGAAATGCAAATAGTATCAAATTTCAGAGGTAATACGTATTACTAGTACTAGTACTAGATGAATAAAAAGAAAAAAAAACATTAAATGTTTTGTCGATGAAGTTTCTGAAAGTACTGAACCTGAAATAGTATTTAGGAATGATGTGATTTACTACTGGACTGACTTTATTTATCAGATTTAGAATATCGATTTCAAGCGATTAAAATTGTAACATTTTAGCAAAAAATGTACAAACAATTTCTGTAAACGTATGTATTAGTCTCCGAATATTTTGTACTATTCCAGTGACTCTAGCAAAAGCAGAGAGGTCTTTCAGTAACTCGGGAAATATATTGAAGACGTGACAAAGATCCACAACGAGTCAAGAACGATTAAACACACTTGCTCTTCTATTTATGGAGTTCTATCTATGGCATTGGCTTCAACAATACATTTTTATGATATAATAACTGAGTTTGCTGAGCTTAAAGCCCGTAAAAAAAAGTTTTAACTTAAAAAAAATATAACAAATCTAAATTAAAATATACTTGTTTTTTTTTCATTTAGATAATATTGTAATAAAAAATAATAACAATAATATTGTTAAAATGCTTGATTTGTTTTATAATTAATGGTAAATTATATTATTGAAAGTTTTATAAAGGGCCCGGACATATATTTGCTATAAGGGCTCATAATTTGATGTGGGGCCCTGCCAATATATTATATAATTAAATACGTTTTAAACCGCTATGACCAGCTCGTGGTAATACGTAGCTGTTCATGTTGTCTATTATAAAAACAAAAATCATGGGTTTTCCCTAAAAGACAGTCAGTAACACCGCTAATGTATTTTGATAATATTATGACACTCATGCGTGATTCGATAAGAAATAAATAATTTATCAGCCTGTTTTTTCCGTGCCTCAAAAGAAATGTCATTAGAATACTTAATTAACCGAGATATGACAAATTTAAGGAATGAAGATGTTGAAAAGAATATTCATGTCCTAAAGGTTGTTTTTGATATAGTTAAATTTCTTGGGCAACAAAATTTATCTTATAGAGGATCAGCTCAAGGGGAAACATTGGCAAATATTGACGATTTAAGTAGTTTAAATAGTGGAAATTTCCTTGAGATGGTTCGTTTAATTGCTAAGAGAGACGTTATCTTAAACGATAATTTAACTAGATCTATCAAAAAAAGCAAGCAAAGGGTAGATAAATTAAAGGCTAATAATAAAGAATCTTCAAAGGGGAGAGGCTCTTTAGTTACTTTTCTATCTAAAACAACAGTTGACAAAATTATAGTAGCAATTTTAATAAGTATTAGAAATAAAACTAAAAACGAAATTGGAGAACAAATATTAAGTATCCAAATGGATAGCACACGAGACATTGGTGTTCACGATCAAGCGTCAATTTGCATTCGGTACTTATATAATGGTGAAATTAAAGAGAGGTTATTTCCTGTTGTTAATGTCATAAGCTCAAGTGGAAAGGCACTTTTTGAAATACTAAAAGATTGTTTTAATCAACATGGATTATATCTTGACAAAGTTGTTGGTGAATCTTTTGATGGGGCAAGTAACATGAGTGGTTCATTTTCTGGTCTCTAATCATTAATAAAATCTATAAATAATAAAAGCGTTTATATTTGGTGTTATAGCCATGTACTAAATCTTTGTATATGTGATACAGTTTCTAATATAGATGCTAAAAATGTATTCGGTCATCTCAACAGATTATCTACATTTTTTAGTAGTTCATATAAAAGAATGAATGTATGGGTAAATGAAAATAAACTAAATAATTGTATTGGATCAGAAAAATTGAAAAACTTTAAAAAATATCTGAATCAAATACAAGGTGGTGGTCAAGAAAAAAAGCACTAGATTAGGTTTTTGATTGTGATGGCGCTTTATTTCCTGTTGTATTAAGTGCATTAAATCATATTACTACAGACTCTTCATTTGATGCTAAATGTTTATCTGAAGCACGATCCTTAATAAGCAATTTATGCGAATTTAAAACAATAATAACTGCTCATCTCTTCCTCTACATTTTCAAAGTAATTGGTCCAACTTCTGATTATTAACAATCGAATAACATTGATATTTTAAGCGCATGGACTATGCAAAATGCAAAAAAACAAATAAACAAAATTAGTTTTGATACTATTTTTTCAGATTCTCAGGACTTAACAAAAAAAATGAATATAAAATGCTCTGATCTAGATTTACCTGATCATATTGTTGTTGAAAACGTTTTCCCACAACAAAGGGTTCGACATCGAAACAGCAATTTGATGAACAATCAGAACTAGAGCTCTCAAATTTGAACGTGAATTAAGTTTCACGTGATCATGTGTATTTTGTTCACGTAAACTTAAATTTAAAAATCTGTGTATTTAATTCACGTGTAATTAATTAGTAAATCAAAGATATTTATTTCACGTGTGCTTAAAACATAATATTTACTGAATTCATTAAATATTAATAATATATTTAAAAATATATTTTAATAATTTCCGTAAAAACTAAAAACTAAAAGAATTTATACCTACTATTCTAAAAATAAATGTTTCATAAACAATATTATCGAAAAATGACGGGACGGGTAGATTAATGAATACCTATACTACGTAGTACGTACACTACAACGATGTGGAAATTTCTACGAATCATTGAAGCCTACGGTTTTACTAGTTTATTATAGTATTTTTTTAGGAATTAGGAAGCCATTGGAAGATATTTAATGTATTGAAAATAAAATTTTAAATGTAATAATAAACGCATGATTTAATAACAAAATTCACGGGCTCACGTGAAGTTAAATCCACGGATTCACGTGTATTTAAATTCATAAATTCACGTGATTGCGATACGTTCCGCTGTGTTATTGACCAAATATCAATTACCTAGTCTAAATGAAAGATTTTCACAAAACGCATCTTTGATTGCAGATGTCCAATACTTACATCCTTCATATTTTATGAATATTAAAAATACAATGTCTCCAAATGCACTCAAATTAATTGGAAACTTAATAAATGTCGACTTTAAAGTACTACAAAACGAGCTATTAAGTTTTTCAAGAATTTTTCCAAATATTATTGGTGGTATTTCACAAAGAACATCAGATTTAATAAATAACACAAAATCTAAGGTCATTGAAACTGATATTGAAGTAGAAAATGATGACATAAATTATTTTAATAGTAATTCAGCTGAAAGTAATGAACTATTATATGATGAAGATGAAAAAAATCTCAATATTAAAGCTAAACATACAATTGGAGAATGTAATCAATGTTTAATCTGTTGTTATACAATTTTGTATAAATATAATATGCATTCTATTGCGTATACCAACATATTTTTAGCATATGAATATACTTTGACACTATCTTCTATCTTTTACTCAAGTAAATTGCGAAAGAGCTTTCAGTAAGTTAAAACTTATTAAAACAAGGCTGCGAGCTACATTAGAACAAGAAAAACTGGAAGCATTTATGATGATGAGTGTAGAAAAAGAACTTTTACATAATGTGAAGTTTGAAGAAATTCTTACTTATATTAAAAATAGTTCATCATTAATGAACAAGATGTTAACATAAATATTAGTTTTTGATTATTCTGTACTACTAATTAATTATATATTTTAAATACTAATACAATAAAATTAGTTTAAAACCTTGTTAAAATATGCTTTATTTGTATCGACTTTTTATGTTTTGGGCCGCTTTCCAAAATTTGCCCACTGGGCCGGTGCCTACCCAGTCCGCCCCTGGACATATTAATAGTAAATTCATCGCACTTATGACATTTCTAACACTTTTAATATTTTTAGCAACATTTAAATTATACTTTATATACATTTAATAGTATATGTATTATAATCTGTGCCTGTAGCATTTTTTTATTATTTTCCATTTAGATAGATAAGAAAAAATGAGAGAAGAAAATCGCAAACACAAATGTTTTTTTATAATTTATATAACAAATATCATTTTTAACTACCTTATATATTTTTACAAAGTATAAAAATAAAAAACTTAACATCTGAAGTAGGAAGTATTTTAAATTTATTAAGAGTGAATTTCAAAAACAAATTTGTATACGTTTTATACGTATTATTCGTGTGGTATTATGCGTATAACGTATAAAAGTTTTATATGTGTATATTACCAACCCTAGTTTAAATACAATTATTTTTTTATTTTATACATCAATTATTTATACAATATACCAAATATTACAAAACAAATTTAATATATAAAACCTAAACTATAAATACAATTATTTTTTTCATTTTATATATCAATTATTTATAAAATATACCAAATATTATAAGACAAATTTAATGTACAAATACTATACTATAGTTAATATATACAATGTTTTATATTAATATATATAGTTCATCGAAAACATCTTACATTCTTTTGAACATTTGTAAGTGTAAATTGTCATATAAAAAATAAACATTAATGAAAAGATAATATTTAAAATATATCAATAAACAAGTTTAAGTAAACTAAATCTTATATAATAATCAATTATCATACATTTTAGAATTTGTTTTGAAAACCAAAAATTAAATAGTAATGTTTTTATATTTGTATTATTTATGTTGATTTGTTTGATCGTATACAATAATAATAATTTATCTGATTTAACTAATGTTTTTACTAAACATATTATTTTATCTTTAAATTTATAAGAAACATTTATATTAAATATGAATTTTTATGTGTAAAAATTATAAAGTAATTATTTGAAAATAATTGATTCCAACAATTTTGAATGAATTGTGCTATTGTTGGACAACTGCAGAAAACCATAAGATTCATTGTATTTATAGACCATCACAACAGAACTGAACATTATAGTATAAGATCTTAAGTACCATGAACATTGTAATTTTTATGTAGATAGTGAAAGGGAAAATATTCTTATAATTAAATTGAGGGAAGATTCCATTTGCAGAAAAAAGAATCAAAATCAATTTAATAATTCCAATAATTATGTAATTATTTCAGTATTTAACTGTACCGAGAACTCAAATGAAATTTGAAGTTATATTTTGTGAAAATGAAGTATTTATTAATCATATTATTAATCATATTCATTTAATATTTTACTTTCACGATTTAATAATAAAATGAGCTTGATTAATAATTACTTAATGATTGTTATGAATAAATTTACTTCATAGATTACCTTATCTAGGTTTATTAAATAAATGAAGACATGAGTCATGAAGCTCTAACAATTTTTGGTGGTAAGTATACGCTTATACATTTTTGTTAATATATTTTTATTGCTTTTTGGGTTTTAAAATAAATGTGTTTGCGTACCTTAGATTTTTTTATTGCGATGGTTTTATATGTATTCTTCGTTTGAAAAAAATCTTACAATTGATTACCAATAAAAATAATTGTTAAATTAAAGACTTTTTAAAATTTCCCTACGATATGCAACGGCTATGCCATCAATTTTGGCCTAATTATAGGTAACAAACTAATTAATAATGTGTAATAATGATGTATAAAATCGCATTAATAATGATTGAGTACTGTAATAACCCAAAAATACAAATGTAAAAAATAAAAAAATGATATAATGGGATAAGAGAATAAGAATAGGGACTGTAGTGATTTGATTAACTTCCTCCTTGATTAAAGGGCTCTCGGGGTTACAACGGTGCAAGAGCCAATCAGTACAACTGGACAGCCAAGCAAGCCAAATAAAATAACAATTACTTCTTCCGTAGTAAGTATTCGGGTGCTGACGAGCTGGACACTTATAACTATAGTAGAAGTTTAATGAAGTTGAAATTAAATGAAATAGACACAAGATTTGATGAACTGAAGCTGGACACTTTTCACCACTCGCACAGAAAATTCAAATCGAAAAATGAATTTTAAAATGAAATAGTCGCACGTAATAATCACTTGCCACAAATGACTTCTTCATTAATCTAACAGTCCGTGCGCACACACTGACGACCTAAAAGTCGGGAAGAGGGTTGTGTGTCCCTATTATATAGGGACGTATGGCAGGATGGACCTTGGACCGATCCTTTGAAAGTTTGACCTACTTATGATGACAATGGTGTATTATTGGGTTAGGGCTTTATTATTTGTGTTGTCTGAGCCGGTATCGAAAGAACCGTTATCTATTAATTTTTAGTATGGTATAAACTCGAATAGTGTACAATTGATTTTTGAAATGTTATACAATCGAATGATGCACATAACTTAAATAAATGCAACACTGGGTACAATGTAATAAGCTATAAGTGATTATATATTATAAAAACAACGTGTGCAGTTAATTGTGATTTTGTATAGATTTAAATTTAATTTCATATGACTGGAGTATGATTTATACTATTAATAGAATTATACTAAGTTTTTATTATTATATGAAAAATTTTAGTGTTATATCTCTGATCAGGGAAAAATTGCACAACAAAGAAGTTGAGTTTGAATAAAATATTATTTTTTAAATAAACGAAAATCAAACCTTTTAATATGTTAAAAGAAATGAAAATTGACCTAATAGTCAATAATATTACCTAATAGTTAATAATTGGATTTTTTTAAAAACTAAATTGCAAGGTGTATATGATAGTCATTTTTATTCTATAAGGTATAAATATTGGTGTTTTATTAGTTCTGAACACGCCCGTCTACAAACAAAAAATAGAGCTAAGATTATTCTCTTTTGCGGACGGATTTTAAACATTCTGATAATTAAAACCGTTAGGCATAGGTGCCCATAGGTAACTTTTCAGGGGGGGGGGAGGCAAAATAAAAAAAATTCTTAAATTTATGGTAAAGAAATGTTTAATGTTATTTCAACATGAAAAATATAAATATGATATTATAGTTATTGTATTTATATATTATTAATATTTTTGTGATATATAATAATTAATACATTTTAATACATTATAACCAAATGTATTAGTCTGTAAATAAAAATTGCAAATTTCTTCGTTTCATTCCAAAAATATTAAAATTAATACATAAAGTGCCGATGCGACAGTGCGTGTATTGTATTATCAACTGTCAATTCATAAATTAGAAAATATTAAGACGTGTCTGATAAAATATTTGTAGTGTTGAATGTTATGGGTACATAAAAAACTATCAGTGGTATTTATGCGTTGCTGATACGATAAAAATTGTGTATTACTTATAGCATTGAGTATGTTTATACTTATTTCATATCTTAATAGTTAAATATTTTATTTTATTAAATTATAAGTTCATATTATTTTTTCAGGGGGGCAAGTGCCCCGTCTTGCCCCCTCCCAATGGATACCCTTGCCGTTAGGTCTCTGACAGTTGTATATCGCTTATTTGTGAACTATCGTTAACCACCGGTTACTTTGAAAATAAACATCGTTGCACGAAACGCATTGGTTTCAAAAATTTTACATCAAGATCAATTCAACTCTTTTTATAATACTATATAGCTATATAAATATTAGTTACACATTTATGTACCTAAAATATCTGTTACACGATATGCTCAAACAATTACGAAAACAACATTTAAAGTACTTATTTCAAGAAAACAATTAAGTACTATAAAATGTATGAATAATTTATTAAAAAATATTAAATATTACGGATAAATACAAATATAATTTTCAATCATATTCTTTCGTTTTATTTTTATGGTCAGTGCGGATACATTTTTATTATTTTTAATATTTAATAATTTGTAATACAATTTTTATGTTTTTAATAATACTAATAATACTTCATTATTATTTTAAAGCCATTGACCGCCAGAAAGCAATTTTATTTTTTTTATAAACTACAAACCAATGGATTGTATAGAGATGATATACGTTATATGTTTATGCAAGTAATAGTAAAATCAATGCACTATTACATTTTGTACGTACTACTGAAACAATATTGTATACCGATTGCAAAAATGTACCAAATAACAAATCTCCCGTAAAATAATTATGCATAGGCGTATACAATGTTTTAGTATTGTCTCAGATATAGAGTTTCAGGGTTAAATTGAGTTCATAAAAATAATTCAAAAACAATTTTAATCTTCTGCAATGACGAACCATGTAATTTAAACAAAATAAAGCCGAGTTCTGCGTTCAAAAAAAATTAGTGTCACAGAACTTATTATACAAATTAATGGATAATAATCGTGACAGAAAAGAAATGGAAAGCCATAACTGTAACTGTATTTTACAATTATAATAATATTATTCAAACAGACATCATAATTATGAAAAAAAATAAACGATATCATAACACAAATTCAAAATTATTTACGTACAACAGGAAACGTAAATTATATGCGAAATCGTACACTATAAGAGAACAATATTTTTCACTGTACATTTTTGAAACGAAAAATGGACTGTAAGTTATTTTGTAATTAAATGTATAATTAAATGTAAATATATCTATAAAACAGGTTCCTGTGTTCCATTGTAATACATATTATACTATTTGCCGTACTGTATGTGTACCAAGTGTGTATGATGTATTTTACCCACCTACCATTGTGAAATAGTTGCCTAGCACCGATACGTGGATTTTGTGTATAATAACCATTAACGTACATACGTTACCGGTGAACACGTCGTAACGGAGAAAAGATATTCCGGTCAATAGACGGACAACGATGCGAAGACCTATTACACGAAAGTATTATGGGATTCGGAGTGACCACTCGGCCCGCACAATCGTACACCCATAACATAAACATTTTATGATTGTTTTAATTACCCATATTTTGGATTACGACCGCTAAAACCGGATGACCTGAAAACGGTAGTCCGCAGACCACGCGGCATACAATCATGTACCAACAGTGAATAGGTAAACACAAACAGTATTATAAAGATTCTTATTCTTCGGTTACATACTAAGTATATATTATATTTATATATTAATAGTTATATACTAAAATATATATGTACTGCAACGACTGTGAACGTTGTTGATGGTTTATTAATATGGTCCATTTTATTGTTCACCGATATAATTCGGAACAGTGTATGGACACAAAGTGATATTATTACTACTTGATTTATATACAAATACACTCATCGACAACGTGCAATTTCCATACTTGTGTGCATATTTTAGACAGTTATCGTTCTCAAATAGTTAAGTGGTTGCGTTTTATTTTGTACCGGACAGAGTTGAATTGGAGAGTTTTTTTTTTTTTTCAGTTTTTATTACAAGATTTAATTTAAAATTAATCATGAGTATCAAAAAATCAATCTAACTATATACTTATATCAGTTATTTTTATTAATGTTTTAAAAGTTATTAGTCAATAGTTATTGTAGTTTTCAGATTAGGTATTAAAAACTTAAATACAAATTATGATAAAAAAAGTTAGATAATTTATATTCTTCATGCTAAAATAGTTTCATATTCATAACTCGTAAGTTATTAATATTTGATAACTAAAATTAATACGTCGTTTACGAATGTTTACGAATACATTTAAAAAACAAAAGACTTGCATAAAATAATTTAAATAATAATGTATACTTTGTTTATAAGTAATTTTCTTTTTAATTTATAAACGGTTTATCGAATTTCAATAAAAATCATTTTTTTATTATATTGATTCGTAATTTTTACCATCAAAATATTTAATAATTCAATTATAGGCATAATTTAAACGTATAATACATCAGTCACTGCATAATATTATTTGTTTCAAAAACTAGTGTAAAATAGTGTATCAATATGAAGTGTCTATTTAAAATTATAAAAATTATACCATAATGATGTATACGGCTGTTTTTTCGTCAAATTGTGTAATTTTTTAAACGAATAATGAGTTGATTGATAAAGCTAATAGAAATCTGTTATTATAATTCCTTTTTATTGTGGTTTTTCAATAATAATCAATGATATACTTAACAATTTTATAAAAATAAGATACAATAATTATAATTAGGACAAATAATTTGATTTCAGAAAAAAAATTATATAAATCAAACTAACGTTGTGTTCGGAGTATGTATGCCAAACGAAAATACTTGTGTGAATTGTGACAAGAATGTGAAAATCATACATTAAAAGTTAAAATATACTGTTATAATAAATTTAGACACAACTAAATTGACTAACCAAGACAACCTTTAAGAATGACTCCCACACCTTGGTACCATTATATCGGGTTGCACGTCGTTCACTATGTCGATATTAGTTGTATGTATATATATTAACTGATCAACTGATTTGTCTCCGTCGAGTTCACCAGATTCATTTGCATCACTCATATTTATATATTTATGTTCAGACTTCATTACTAATAAGATTATTTTTAGATGTTCATTGTACAATATTTAAGTATAAAAGCAAAGTATGAATAGACCCGAATACAAGGGAGGATTATGAAGACTGAAGTCTGATAATCGTGATTATTTATATGGTCCTCAATAGTTCTAATCTAAAAGGATAAAAACAGAAGATTAATCAAGCTAATTTGCTAGTAAACTGTGATATTTTTTTTAACCCTTTGAAGACGACAACTTAATGCTGCTCCTAATCGTCAAATGGAGTTATAATTTATGTAAAAAGTACTTCAATTATACAAAAAAACATTTTGGTTTATTTTTAGACTTCACCATTTATTAGATATTACAAAGCACATATGTGCCTTATCGTCCACAAAGATGTTAAATACTTGCTAACTAACTAACTAGCTAAATGACTGCTAAATATTTTGCATTCTTGCCAATATCATTATATAGTGTAAGCAATAAAAGTGGGTAATTTTGTTATTTAAGTTTCTTATTATTATTTTATAATATGCGTGTATGATTATTATTTTATTCAATTTAAAAACTAAAGCTTAATACCTATAATTGTATGTATTTAATGTAATTTTTTTCATCTCATCGCCCTTTCTTTTAATTTCTAGATCCCCGCCTGAATATACACATACATATACAGATAACAAATTTGGTGTTTCGAAAAGTATTTATGAATTTAAATGTAAGTATTTCAAAGTGTTTTCGAATTCTAATTATATTCAGGAAAAAATGTTGAATATGTATTTTAAATATTATAAAGTTATAAATTCAAAAGTGTTATTTTTTAAAAAAATATATTAAGAATACTTAAGTTACGAAAATATCATAAGTATAAAAATGACGATGCAATCATAACAAAATATTTCTTATACCTAATGAATTGACAAGGCATTGGCTATGTTGGTACATAACCTTATCAAATTAAATATTAAATTATTAAATTATATCCGTGTTAATGTATATTGATCACAAAAATGTCATCTGACATGAGTTTCTAACAATGGTTTGATCACATAGTTCGGTTAACTCTCGCAAATCATAATAATTTATTTATTTGTCAGATACGTATTATTTTATAATTTAGGCTTTTACTTATCGAATTTGCTATATGGCCTAAAATAGTTCTGCATTTCCGGGGTTATAAAATACTTATAATAATTATTTATAAACACTACTGGTTTATGAATTAATCGAATTAAATCAAGACCAAAGTGATAATACAATGTACAAACAAGTGTAAGTATAAAAATGTACCGTGTATGTCTTATGATATGAACAGATAGCTGGGCGAGTCAATGACCTAAACTCCGGTTATAACGGTACTTACTTACCTTGTGCTCACGAGCAATGAAACATTCTAATACTACACCGTTTTTCTTTTTCATACTAATAATTTATTCGTGTGCATTTCATTTTTTTTAAGATATGCGACTCAATGATAAAATTCCATTTAAGGATCAATACTTTATACTTAACTATTTTTTTTAATTTATATGATAAATATAAAATAGTAAAAATAATATTTTTATAGCTGGGTTAAATATCAAACAATGCATTTATTTATTTTAAAAGTTAACTTCTTTAATTTAAAAAAATCCTATTTATTATTATAGTGATATAATGCTTTGTGAATTGATTAGTTATGTTCATTTGTATATTATGTAAATTGGCTATAAAAAAATTTAACTTGATCTTTAATTTGACACTTTTAAATATTGTTGTATCATCATTAAAATGTGGATGGTGCATAACATTTAATTTAATTTGATTATTCTTATAAAATTAATACATGGTCAACAAACTCACACACACATACCACCTTCAGGAAATGCTGACCAGATAGATGGCAATAGAATAAAACGCCGCCGGAAGGACGTGATAGGGGTTCGTTCTACTGCCATCGATGCGGAGGACGGAACGCTTCCCGATTTACTAAGTGAAGTGA
This sequence comes from Sipha maydis, assembly GCA_034509805.1. Lineage (NCBI taxonomy): Eukaryota > Metazoa > Arthropoda > Insecta > Hemiptera > Aphididae > Sipha > Sipha maydis. Next base: position 48,944 of record JASXSY010000396.1, on the reverse strand, counting down.
TCGGTCATTCTTTTGTTTTTTGTATTAATAATATTTTTCATTTGTCTTTAATTAAAAGGTTTTAAATATAACTATAAAAGGTGTTCATATTTAATAATTTTTCTATTTTAAGTATTTTGTGTGAGTCTATGAAACAGTTGGTACACTTACAAAAAGGGTATTAAAACTATATTGTATTTCAAACCTCAATCCAGTGCTAAATCTTATTCTTTGTCAGTTTGAGGGGAGAGTACAATATTGTTTAGGTGAAGATTAACTCACGCTCGAAACATCCAGTGCTAGATCTTTTTCTTTGTCAGTTGTTTCGAGTGTAAAATAACTTTAAAGCCGTAAGGGAAAGTTAGCCTTTTAAAGAACCTGTTTTCGACTATCCTATTAAGCAGTGCTAGATCGTCTTCTTTGTCACTTAATAAGGTAGTCGTCCAGGCCAATTATTAGGTTTTTCTTCACGTGCTTGTTTGACGGTTAGAGTGTCCAACAACCGACAAATACTTTGTTTTAGTGTTGTTATACGTCAAGCCTTTGCGTGGCGTATACGACAATATAAATTCAAAAGTAATCTGGTACAATCAAAATATTGTAAATTTGAATCTATTATTGAACATAATTTTCTTATAAGTTATAATAAATATGAACTACATCATTATTTTTGATTACCACGAGATATGTAAAATAAATATTTTTTAAGGCAATAGAAACAAGCGAACAAGTTTATATACAAAGTGTAAAGACCAATTCAAATTTGTTATTGTATAACTAAATAATAAAAAGAAGTATATCTAAGTCATATTGTACTTAATTTCATAAACAACATATAATAACGTAAAAAAATGTAGAGACTTAAAGAAATATCATTAATGACGAGTTGCATGATATGCTATATTGATTATGTTTTACTTCTCTAGACTAGCGTTTCCCAAAGTGTGTTCTGTGGAACCTTAGGGTTCCATGAGACAATCTCAAAGGTTCCACATGGTGAATATTGAGTGTAATAATTGTAATAAAATATGATTACGAACTATCTTTAAAATATGACTTGAGGTAATTACAATAAATAATTGAAAAATTGAGGGTAATTGGACTTATATACATTGGGGTTCCGCGAAACACGAACTATTTCTTAAAGGTTCAGTGGTAAAAGTAAAAATTTGGGAACCGCTGCTCTAGACAATAGCTTCACCATCTTTTTGTAGAAAATTGCTTGAATTTATTAAAACATTTTTTAAGTATAACTGTTTTTTTTTTTTTTTATAAGAAGGGGAACTCGGTATGAAACTGATACATAGTGTAGTAATAATCAGAATAATGGTCGTTTATTAACTCATTGTCAGATAAAAGCATAAAGAAAGTTTTAATAAAAATAAATATTGTACATCTTAAAAAATCAGTCCCGACAGTTATTTTTCTAAAAATAATGTCCAAAAACATCAACTCAAAAAATAATTTTAAAATAATTTTTGTTAATGAACACAATAATGAGAAATAATTAAAAATAATAAATAGGAAAATATAATAGATATTATATTATCAGTATAAGTTATTCGGTAAAAATAAAAATACAATTATAATATACAAGTCACACTACAAGGTAGTAAAAACCTATGATTAAAAACATAATACAGAAAGTAGCGCTTATATTATGCTCTTTATTGTATTTATTTATTTATTTATTTTTATAATATTTAAGATTTCTCGATATTTCATAATAGGAACTCAGAAAATGATTCATTTCGATTTTACATCTCAAACAGATTAAATAACATATAAGAACGACATATATTTATACACCATATTTCAATTTCAAAATTTGTAAATAAACGAAAATATAAATTTATATATTTGTATCTACTCGAGTGCATAGTATGAACAAAACTATGATATTATAACATTATATAAATGTGTACACATTATTTTTATAATTATAATAACGTAAAAAAATGTATGTTTACATGCAGTTATTTATGTATAACAGAAGATAGTGTGTGGTTAATTTTATATAATTTACATATTGGACTTTGACTTTATTAAACGTATTTAGTTTTACATTTAATATTTGGTACAAATTACGTAATTGGTTAAAGTATTTAAAAAATAAGAAATCCAATCACGTTCGAACATACTATTAGACATAATTATTACTCGTGAAAGAATGAATACCGTACAAAAATCATATTTTTTACTCTTATTTCACTAGTTATTCGAACGATTAGTAATTTATAACAAATTTAATTTTTGAAAAAAATTTTAAATAGTCAAAATATGCCGTTCACCAATTTGAATTTATTTTTTATTAGGTCAATATAATATATATCATATAAATACTAATAAATAAATTAAATACATTTTAATATTAAATATATAATAATACAATTTTTAATGATAGGAATATTTAATACTTAATTTGAATGAATGTTGGTAGTGCTAAAACTATTTAAATATTGTATGCATACTACCGAACAGTTTTATTTCAATATCTTCTATTCAAAATTAAATTAAGGGCATTTAAGTAAAATTATAGTTAATTATATCGTTATTTATAATACTATCATTATACTAAGTCAAATATAATACCTGTAAAAAATAAACTTATGAATTATAAAAATAATTTTACATTTACACAATTTTTATACATACTTAATATCATTTTCAAATCTATATTTTCTGTAAATAATTTCTGATTATATTATAATTGCTATTTTACTGATCCATTAAAGCGAATACAATATGTGTATACGCATAGGTACACAACTCGATATTCTAGTGAGTATAAAACAAATAATTCATCTAAGTAAGTACACTAAAATACAATAATCTCTTAGATTATTCGTAGTGGGTTTTTTAGAAGAATTTTGGATCGCAATATTAGTACGTGTCGATATGTACACCTTAACTAGATTTATGCTTAACCTATTTCGTTTATTATACTCCTCTCGCATTCGGTGACTCGGCGTGAAACATATACGAAACGAACTTTCATAGTTTATGCGAAATTCATACTGTAATAACAATAGTCATTTCAATAAAATTATATTCAAATTGAATGGCGAATACGAGATGACGGAGGCAATTCAATAAACTATAAAATATGAAAAAAAATTGATTTTTGACCAGATTAAACATGAATATTGAATAGTATTTACAATAAAATCTGTGTGGTAAATAATTTAATGTCTTAGTTCGACATAAACTTATGATAGATATTCATTAGATTTTCCTAAATTATTGTCATCGTGAATAGAAAGATATTTCAGAAATACAATAATACCGATATCAAAGTTTATTGATTTAACAAACCCGCCTAGAAAACATATATCCAATATATATATATGCACACCAACAACAATATTAACTGTAATTAAAATAAATCATTTAATAATTTATATTTATTTAAAATAGTATTTTTGTACTTTATGACAATAAGTCTTTTAATTTTACATAAAAATTGTATTATATGTATTATATGTATATCTTCGTACACGAATACTTCAAATAATATTTATACGTAGTTTGATTTTTGAAGCTGGACTATTAGTCAATGAAGCTTTATTGGGAATACTCATTTAAAATCGAACATAATCGTAAAATCAATTCGGTCAATTCAAAAAGTATAAAACTAGTTTTATTTACACACTCGTGTACGATGCGCGGAAAGATCAACAATTCGACGGTATGTAGAACATATTGAAAAACGCGGTGAAACCAAATTAAATCATCGAAGGTGGTGCGCTTATTGCAGTGCGATTTATTCGAAATACTTGTAAGACTGCGGTTTGACCAAGTCAAATAATAAGAATTTGAATCTTTTGAGTATTACGCATATACGAAATATACAATGTGAACGAATTTCACAGTGGTCACTAAAACGACGGAGAGCAGTTTCTCAATCCCCTATGGTAACGTCAAACGTATCATAAAGATGGGTACCTTTCAAGCACATATACGCGTGTGTGTTTGTGTATGTATAATACGCAATAGAAACAGATTATACGTTTATATGCAATTTTGGTCAAAGGAAGAACAGCTATTGGTGATGAGAATATGTGTGGTACGTACAAGCGCATGTTTAGGTATTTATGTGTAAAGGTGTGTGTGTGTGTGTGTGTGCGTGTGTATATGTTTGTGTGTGTGTGTGTATGCTAGACAACCGTAAACAACACGCCGCACGTAATTCGCAGATGAGTGAAAACTGAGAAAGTTGCAGCACGGAAGGCTGTATAATAATAATAATAATCATAATATATAGCTTAATACAGTTGTATTCGATTTCAGAAATTGTTTGTGCAAGCAAATTGTATCAGTTTCGGTCACCACGGAAACTGCAGTTGAATTACCGCGTGGTCTTCCGCGAATATACACGACACTACGGAGTATAATAATACATAGTTACACATTTATACCACATTGAGTATGTCTATGGCAAAACAATCATCACGGCCGTGTTCACACGCACTGGTAAGTACCTAAGTTATAATGAATTATTTACGAAACGAAAATGTAAATACGAAATTAATAATATATTAATATATATATATATATACACACAGTGGCGGTGTGAACGGAGTTAATTTGACGCAGCTGCGTTACGAAAAAATATGGTGGGTGAGTGGGTGTTGTAAGTTGACGTTTGTAGTTGAGTAGAAGTTAGGAACTTGTTTTAACGTAATCGATTGGATATAAATTAAATTCACAATAATCAATAGTGCAAAAGTGCCAATCGATTAGGTGTTGAGAATTGTCGACTGCGTCATTGAAATATTAAGTTCACGCTGCCACTGTATATACATATATATGTCAGATGAATCAACCGAATGTAGGTTTGACGCGCTTACGACTGAAACGTCTCGCGCAACACGTAAGAATTATATTATTCACTTTTATAGGTACCCGGATAACGCATTATAATGTGCCGTCAATCCCAAGTAAGTTCGTAAGATGTGTTACGAATTCATCGATTCATCGGTTGGTACAGCGTGTGTGCGTTGTCGCGTACAGTATACTAACAATACGTTATTACTGTAGAGCTAATGTATGTGAATATTTGTTGCTCATATCGTACCCGATAATAGTATTACCATTGACTATAGAATAGATATATTAAATATATATAATATATATAATCAATGGTATTACGAAACCAAGACGGATTTCGCCCTCGTAAACCACGACGACAATGTACCCAACAGCAGTAATAAGTGTAATATCAATAATAAATATTGCGTCAAATATATTGTAATCTGGTAAACATCAAATTCCTCTGCAGGCTATTAGCCGCCCCCGTCTATAGTAGCATACCTACCTACAGACTACAATCCGTAAACAATAGGCGTCGACGTATATAACGTGATAACAGGACACATACTACTGTGTACCTCCTACGTGAATATACGTCAATAAACGAGAAGACCACCTGCGCGGAATTTTTGTCATGCCGTCGTCTATGTCACCGAACAATACACGGAAATGAAATTCGATATAGAATCGATACACCATGAGTTCCGTCAATTTATCGGTTTTCACTGAGTCAATCAGCCGGTAAAGCGTTCGTTGACAACGTAGCTGGCACATACGTCCAACCGATCGTCGTGGAACGCTTTTTTTTACCAACATATTGTTATCGTAATATGGGGTATTATTGGTAATAAAGTATGTATACACAACATGTATCACCGTAAGCAATAATGCGATACAAACGGGGAAAAATCGCGCGGTTGTGAGAAACACGCAATAGTGATATTATTATTTGTACGCGTTTGGTTCGACGAAATTGTTATGCTAATGTGAAATTCTTTGTATGGTAATTTACGAGAAAAATATTAGAACGCGGGTTCGTATCATTATTATTATGAAAAATCGGTATCGATTCCGGGGAATGTAAATTTTTAGAACGTTCAGTAGGTACAAAATTAAAATCCATAGTTACAAAAGTTATGCGATTCATAATCGTTATCGATGAAACTTATTGAAAAAAATAAAATAATTAATAATTGTACGTAGGTAGTAATGTTGAATAATTTTCAGAACTCTTATACGCGTCTAAAAAGTACATTAGTGTTAAATTGAATCCCTGCGCACGAAGTGCATTTGATTCTACGATAATTTTGCACTGCAAACAAATATATTATATGGGTATTTATTTAGTTTTTAACTTCCCGTACAACAGTCTAGTATAAATCAATTTATCGCGATGATAAACGGTACATAAAGTACAGGTGTGTTTTAACACACGATTTACTGTGGTTAAACGTACATTATTATAATACATAATGATGCGATCTTTGTTGATACATAACCGCATTGGTAAAAATTATAAAAACCCTCTAAATATGTTTGATGATAATAAGCTGTTTTGAATGGCATTTTCTTTTTTTTCAATTGTATTTGAACTACTGCCATATTTCAACTACCTAAATGATTATAATTTGAAAATGGGCATTTTTCAAATCATGAGATTACGCCGCGGTACAATTCATATATATACACATATACATGATTTTAACAGACTTAGAGTTATTGCATTCGAGTCGATAGTATATTCTCTTCGATGACACAGATTAAAATAACATATGATAATTAATTATGAAATGCATTGTTCAGTACATCAAATAACAATAGTGATGGTATACTTACTTATTTTCTATATGTTTTCTGTGCATTTCGATTCAAAGTTAGCTCTGAATTAATGAATGAGTACCTGAAAAAAAAATCTATTTTAATTTGTGAGTTACAAAATGTAAAAAAAAATGTACCTAATGCATTTTATTTGAAAATAAAAATTATTTTTCCTAAAGTACTCGTATAATGTTTGTTTTGGGTTATTCCTACTAACTAAAATTTATTGTAACAGTTATTTATTTAATTACTTGATGTAGAAGTACATACATCTTGAAATTATCATAAAATAATAAAAGTTGGGTATAACCATACAATTTTATCATATTTTAAATTTTGTTAACAATAAAAATAATTCTTAACATTCATGTATAAAAAAATGATAGTAGGTACATATAATGGTTTCACTACATGTACCTACTATCGTTTTTTAATTTTTTAACGATTGTTGTATAAATGTTATTCTTAGACTTTTCTACTCAATCGTATTATCTATATTAATTTAAAACTGTATCTATCTTAGTATTTAATTTTTTTTACATTGCATTATGCTTCGTCTATATTCATGCATTTTTATAGTACAAAATAACAGTAATTATGTTACACTTTTTGAATACGTTTCGCTAATAATCAAAAAAAAAAAAAAAGACAACAATAATTAATTTTATGTCCATATTATATTACGGTGTTTAAAACGTCTACATGATATTATGTGGAATCACTAAAATACTACTGACAGTTTAACAATAAATTTAATAAGAAAATAAAACTGTTCATTTTTTATTTGAATGAAAAATTGATAACCAAATTAGTTGCTGATTGCTCGTATATTCAAAATTATCAATGGACTATTGGAAAATATCCAATGGACTTAGTGTGTATAATTGAATATTAATTTATTGTAGAACTAAATAAAATAATAATAAAAAATGAAACTAAAATTAAAAATTATTAAATGTTAAAATTAGTAAATTAATAGATAAATAAATAAACAAAAAGTTTACATACATAGAAATAAATAAATAAAAGCTTGGACTAGTTTATTAATTTGTAAAATACGACTGGTTTTGAATTAAATATTCATTATTAGGTATATACAAAGTTAACAAAATTGCGACTGGATAAAAAAAAAAAATAAAAGGAGGAATATATTGAGAAAAATTAGTAATTTTACATAAAAATAAATAATAAGTATGTATTATATCCAACAAAAATTACAACCTAAGAAAAATGAAAAATGGTATATGGTTAATGATAAAATTAATATTTTAGTTGGCCAAAATATATAAAAATTAAAAATTTAAAACCAACACTTTTTCGACCACAAACTACTAATTTAACTTCTATAATTTACAATTAAGCTGAAAACGATTTATTAAATAGAGATAGTAAATTCAATAAGACTTTGTCATTGATTAAATATACATAGATAGCCCACGTCAATGGGCATATTAGAAGCTGGTTAATTAATAGCGCAATATGTCAATAGTGAGCGTGTAGTGTCCCAACTGAACAATTAAATTATTATTGACGAAATAAAATACTAAAAATAGGAAGTTCACCGTCAGTTCAAAGTCCATTGTTCATTCTTGGAAATTTGAGATACCTAAGAAATAATCTAAAATCGTAATACCTATATTATAATTATTATTATTTTCTATTTGATATTTCATACAGTTAATTTGTCGTCGGTCCTAGAGACCTACATTTTGAGGACTTGTGTTTGAACATTATTTCAATAAATGTTTTGCTCTAATGAGTGTTAATTAATCATCCTATTTTTATTATTTCAATTTTGATCTTATGAAAATTAACTTTATTATATTATGTCATTTAGTTTTAAGCTGACCGTTAAATATTTCATTACGACGACAATGTCAATTCGTGTCATTAATTTCAATAAAAAACTAATATTTGTAATTGTAAATTTATTTTACTTTTTTTTGCTGTACAATTTTAGCTGAAGACAATTTATCATTGCGAATTTATTTTAACTGCAATTTCTTGTAACCTTACACATAAGTGTTTTAGACATTCTACTTTTTAAGAATCTTAAACAATTTAAAATTTGTAAATTATAATTAATAATAATAATATAAAATTCATTATTATTAATTAATATTTAAAAAATATCTTAAAACTAGTAGGTTACTTTTAAAGAAGAACATTGAATTCATACTCTTACATTTTTATTAATCATTTTTTTTTATACATTTTGTATATTCAATAACAATAACAATAATATATACTAAAAAAATAATTTAAGTGATGAACATGGGTGTTTATGTATTACAAACAAAGTATTTACAAATAATACTAAAACAGCAATGTTCTTATTGTCTTAATAAATAAATCATAACATAATTTTTTAAATATTGTTAAGAATTTTTGATTTTTTTTTTTGATTTTTCATTTCTAACATGTTTCAATTTTTTTGGATATACCAATTAAAATTTCTAAAAAGTTTACAAATTATCAAATTAAGAATTCTAGATTTCTTCAATAATTAGTAAATGCATTACATTTTTTTTAATTTGTTCGCCAATAAACTGAGCAATTTTTATTTTATGAGGTTTTTTTCTAATATTATAACAAGTATTTTTTGAGAGGAAATAACAAATTGTGTTATCTTTGTTGTTGGTAATTTTAAATGCAATTTCGAAATGCTTGAGTCATAATTTTTACAAAAAATTAAATATTTCAATTGGTTTTAAATATCGCCAGATTTAACCATTAATTTTTCACAGTTCGAACAGGAAAACTTCAATGAACATTTCATGGCTAAATATCCGGCAAAATAAGTATTTGAACAGTTTTCTAAATGTATGACAGCTTCTTGTTCTTCTAGTGAATTGTTAATACTCAACATTGAAATTGACGATGAAGAAGAAAAGTTACTGTCTGCATCAATCAATTTTATCTCATTGTCTTCACTAGTCATTAAATGGGTATCATTATCTGGTTTACAATTTGAACTACAAGATGGTTTCATTAAACACATATTGGCACTGAGACTAAAAGTTGTTCAAAATATCCTAGGAGTTGGAATTTGAATATATCCTCCTCTTTGTTTAAAGACGGAGAATGTGTTTTTTTAACATCTGAATTCAATCGACCAGTTAAAATATATGTATAGCCAATTTCTTTTTGTTCGTTATACAGCATTATAATTGAATTTATTGTCCAGCACATACCATCAAAACATAGAGGTCGGGTAGTCATACTTTTTTTATTTTTAACTTCAATTGTCTCTAAAATTTCAAATGTTGATCTTGCTTTTTTAAGAAATTTAAGTTTTCGTGGTCTTTCACTAGATATTGCACACTTAAATGGATTTAAATTGTATAAATTAGAAAATATAACGTATTACAAATATATACAAATTACATATTAGATTTGTACTTAAAAAGCGTTTTGTAAGTGAAAAACCCATCTGGTAGTAAAATAAAGTCACATATTAGTATATAAGTTACATATTTTGACTTAAAACGAAATATTTTTGTGAATTCAAAATATAACTAATTCACTTTGCACGTAATAAAACGTAAAAATATAATTATATTATCATTACTTAACTGTTCGATAATATCTCAAACGGAACTCGGTCGTGCACAAAATAATCAGAATAAAAATCGGTTGGTTGATTACTAGGTATTTATTTATTTTTCACTTTTGTTTTGTAGCGACATATAACAGATAAAAGGTACGTATCTGTATAGGGTTGCCATCCGTCCCGATATATCGGGACTGTCACCGTTATTGAGCTCTCTGTCCCGACGTCCCGACAAAAGACAAAAATCTCCCGATTGAAAATGGGCATTAAAAATGTCGCAAATTTTGTGTTATTGTATACAAATATTCGATGAAAAATAAAAAAAAATGTTTTCAAACTCGTACGACTAAAAGTATGCGTTAGGATTTTTTCGCTAATGTTAGCCCAGTTAAATTAACGAAAAGTTAAAGACTGATGAACGAAATTGCCTCCTCCCAGAGACTATTGGTCGATTTTACAGTATCGAGTTAATTATAACATGACTTGCACAGAGTTCTACAAATATGTTCAAGGGAACAAAGAACTTTTGAAAAGCACAACGTTTTCTAAACATTATGGTCATCTCAGTCATCAACAGTACTGGGTAATAAACTAAACATATTTATTTCATGCAACTCAAATAAACAAATATTTTATTTAAAACAAAGAATTACGATTTTTTTTTTACAATATGTAGTGTTTTTATACACTTCATCCCAAAATTCTTAGAATATCCCGACGAGACCCTAACCAAATATGGTAACTCTAAACCTGTAGTATGTACATCATACGCACCATGGGTATTAAGCACACGCATAGTTAGAAAATCGTATTATTTCGATACGAGAATCACTGAATCACTCCATATAGTATGCATTATACTCAATTATATTCTTCAATCATACTTGCGTCACGATATCGTTGAATGTACCAATTTAATTACATTTTGACAATAATACGCGTATAATGCATTATTGTGCGATGTGTATAAAATATCAACCAGCTGTGTATTTGCATGGCATCAAATGATTTCATTTTCGATAATGCGGAGGTGCTTAAGTGCATCCACGTCGATATGAATCATTTCTATATGCTATTCGTTCTTGCATATGACTCCGTCCTTTCGGCCATTTAAGCTCATATATTTTATAAGAAATATATATACAAACCCAGATGAGGGGCCAGGGATATCACGTTCCCGAGACCCACGTATATAAAGGGCTCCTTGCCTTTCGACATACATTGAATGGTAATTTTTACTTTTTTAGAACCTACTAGAATATTTTTATTTTTTTCTAGTTCGAACTGTCGGTTGTTGGATGTCCCACAGCCATGTATTGGCTTTTGGGCCCCCAAAGGTCTTTATCAGGGCTTGGTCATGTAGCTTTTTATTAAACTTGGATAATTATTTTGCGTAAATCACCCATACACACTGCGTTGTGACTTACAAAGACTTTGAAATGATGAAATCAACCGTAATTCTCGTTCTCGCACAGTAATAGTACACTATATGTATTATGTTGAAATTATACTGGAAAATAATAAAAATTACTCAATCCGCAACGAATACACATTGCAGTACGATATTCAACTACGATATTTGCGGTATGAATTGGATTATGTTTAGCTCAAGCAGTGTTAGGTGCATAGTAATATAATATGTGATAGTACACCTTGATAACTAATTATTATTATAATATTAATCGTAATTTAAGTCGTCCCCGCGATATACCTATTATTATTATTATTATTTTTATGATCGTGCAGGCCAATGACCCACATTATTCAACTGCTATACCCGCGTTGTACAAATTAACAGTTACACAGAAGGATTCCGTTTACATGTAGCATTCTAAAATAATGAATTACGGTGAATGCGGTGTAGTATTAAAAATACAATAAACGAGCAACGCCATCAACACTTCATATTTTATATATCACACATGTTGCAAATGTTATAATATACTTGTTCTACTTGATATTATATAATTATATTATCAACAATAATTGTCTAGAAAATTAATAATACTATTATTAGTAATAATAGTAATTTAAGTATGGCTTATGTTAATACAGACACATTTAATTTTAAAATATTAGTTTTATAGAATACTAGCTGATCCCGTGCACTTCGTTGCTCGTTAAATATACCAACTCTCTATGACTCAAACTTTGTTCAATTCGTTATTTAATATACGGTGGATGATGTTCTAGATTTATCTTAAGTTTTCTGCTGCCCGGAATAAAAATTCTGATTCGCAGCAGATAATATACTGCTGCGAATCAAAATTTTACCTGCGGTAGATCGCGGACCTAGTGCTGTTTGTACGTAAGTGTATGATTTAACTCTAATAAAGTATAATAATATATAATAATAATCTTTATTGAAACAATAGACTTCAGGAACACGTTAGAATCTGGATCTGTACCGATAAATAAACCGTTCAATGGTTCAGGTGGTGTTTCAATTTCAGGTAGTTGCATCTTTCCTGACGCACAACACATCCAGACTGGCTCATTTTTGAATTTGAGAGCATAGCAGTGCGGGCATTCCTTGTCCATAGCACAAATTACTACTTTTGAATGAGCATAATATTCAATATCGGACTCATACTGGAATACTAGACGCAGGAATGAATCACATATAAATGTTCGATGTACCTGTTGGCGTAGTTGGTCATTTGCTCTGCGTGAGTCAACTACAAATCATTCGCATTATCGGATTGGCATTGTTTGTCTGTTATTTGCACTCTTCTATTTCTCATGTTTGTAGCTGCATTTTGGCGTCTTCTTGGCATTTTTAATGACACAAACAAATAGAAAATATTCAAAGTACTTATTTATGTTTTTTTTTTGGTTACCTTGCAACGTCGGGTAATTCATTATATTAACCACTAATAAATAAATATTATTCTCAAATCTTATAACCCCCATAGCAACCATTTATAAACAAAAACAAAAATTTCTATCGTAAATCTCAAAATTCCTGTTTTACCACCTCCCGGGGGTGGAATTAGGTCCATATATAAACCCTAGAAACCCACTCCACGACATTCTCTATCATTTAAAAAAAAAATCAAGATGATCGGCCCAGCCGTTCTCAACTGATGCAATTTCGAATTTTTTATCTCCATTTTTATATATAATGATATATATATTATTATTATTATATTATAATATAGCTTGCAACGTCGGGTAATTCATTATATTAATTTTATATATTACCAATGTCAACCACTAATAAATAAATATTATTCTCAAATCTTATAACCCCCATAGCAACCATAAACAAAAATTGCTATCGTAAATCTCAAAATTCCTGTTTGAGCACCTCCCGGGGGTGGTCAATCCCCTTTTTAAATTAGCCTTAAACTTATTCAGACCTACCAAATATACACAGAAAAGGTCTTGAAAATCGGTCAAGTCGTTTCGGAGGAGTTCGATAACCAGTTTTGGGAATAGATAACTAATAATTTATCTAGATAAAGTTAAAGATGACTATACTAATTCTTATCTATATACAGATAAAGATAGTTATACTAAATTTCATCTAGATAAAAATAAAAATAAGTACATTTTTATCTATATAAATATGAGATAATTTCATGTTTGGTTTTGAAAATATTCAGGATACTACAGCTTACAGATATTAGGTAAAAAATCCATAATTAAAAACATTTTAAAATAAATATCATTTTTTAAACTCATTTCAAACATTAATAAACATAAAATATAAATAATTTTTATCTAGATAATTTATCTAGATATTTCCCAACACTCTCGATAATTAACATTGTGACACGAGAATTTTATATATTAGATAAGAAAATATAATTATTGTTTATAACGTTAGAACCAAATAATATAAATTTCCAAAAATAAACATTTTAAGAAGTAAAATATATAAATACTTCATGAGAAGACGCAATTAAAAAAAGAATTATGCGTTGACGAAATCGGACCAGTTAAATTGTCATTAGATACTAAAATTATTAAATGCCAATCTACACAATATGAAAGATTTTAAAAAGTTGGTCTACTAAGACTTGTGAAACACTTTGGTAAAACGTTAATGGAGTCGGATCCTGTAACTTCTGAGGACTGACCTTATTTTAGACTTCATATAATATTAAATTATATATGGTATACATGGTTAAGACTTTAAGCTGATAGGCTCAAATGATATTGATTTTATAAATTTTAATTGATTTTAGAAAAGAGAATTAACACATTTTAAAACATTTTGATCTTATAATAATTTCTTATCTACAGTGAATCAAAACATCCTAATGACGTTAAATCTATAGACAAGACGGAGCTTGAAACATGTAAATTATTATTACATGCATTATTACATGTTATATGTAATGTAACGATGGAAATATATATATTTTTAATATTAATGACATTTGAATAAGATTATTAAACAAACCTTTTAACACGTACATAAAATATTAAATGAAAATGCTAGAATGAAAACATCTCCGACCATCTAAAATAATTTAATAGTCTCAGTGACCTACTTTATTGTAACATTCATACCTAGCTCGTTTAAAACCATCGAAAGATCTACTATACCTATACCTTAACATATGCACCTCTTATGAGGCTTTTTCATTTTTTCGTTGGTAGGCATAAGAATGTTATAAATTTCTCCTTCTAAGTCTAAAGTATTATCTATTAACATAATATAACAAATATTCGTACTATTAATCGATTACATAAGATAATGAGATGTAATAGCTACGATTACTGACAATTGTATGATTGAATGTTTAAATAGTTCACGGAAAAGTAATTACTTTTTATCATTTTGATTCGTTATCGTATACGTAATAATAGTAGTTGGACGAGAAAATAAAATGATTATAATATTTTGTTTTAGATTTAATTATGATATTTCTTGCTCATACGATAAATATAATTTTTCTTAAAATATTATAATGATGCAAAAATGATATACTTCATATGAAATGTATTTTAAACACAAGTAGAAAAATTAATCTTTTTTTTAAACAAATAATAAAGCAAAAAATGTGACTACATGGAACATGGTTATATATGTAGATGAATGGATACATATTGCATGTCAATGATTGGTAAACAAATTGACTCCTATAAGAGTACTTGTAAAGCTATTATATAGGAATCAAGTCGTCGACCTTGAATGCCCTTCACTGTTTAACCCGGGTATAATATTATAATTTAACCCGTCATGTTATTAACGATAGCTGATATTCAGTGAAACAGATTTTGTAACACGAAATGATACCTTGAACTTTGTATATAAACACAACATTTTCGAAGGAACATAATAATAATTTATGTAAACAGCTTAACTGTGAAGATTATAAAATGACATAAAAGATGAACTGCAGAAATGTGAATATCGTGAAATTTAATTTGTCATTTATATATTTTCTACGCAATTAGAAGGAACAATGAATACTTTATATTCGTAAAGTATTTTTTATTTTTTATTTATGATTTAAATGAAATGATGTTATGTGACTCAAAAAAAAAAAAAATAAACCATCGTAAGATCAAACAATTTAAACTATGTCAATACGTAGGAGTATTTTCCTTAGTCATAAGTATATAAAATTATAAATGCCTAAAAAGCGGCCATCATGTATTTTAGAAGAAATACGTTTAACGTATTTAATTTATATTATAAAAGGTGAACGATTTTTTCAAAATAAATTCTTTTATATAAATAAGTCATAGAAAAATATAGTTCATTGACAAAAAAAAGGAATTCTAATGTAATGGTCAAATTGGTTAACTTTGATTTTTTTTTTTTTTATGTGAAATTCGCAAATATCTTATATACGCTAAATGGAAAAGAGAATAATATTTCTTATAAATGTAATTTTTTTATATGTAAAGCAATATTCAATTTGATTTATTTTATAATAAAAACTAACCCTTGCGACGAGGATTATATTTTACTCAAAAGCCTTATCAGGATTTTCTTTTTAGAATTAATAATTGTTTAATTTACATAATACAGACACAAAAATAAATAAATATTAAGCTGCTAGTTATTTATTTATTATTTTTTTTTAATTTGCAAAATATTGTAAATTGAGTTTTATTAAATATTTTGATGACTTTTTTATCAAAATACAAATAACTTAATAGGAAACTTTAATTACAGTCAAGGGACATTATAATTATTTCTTTATAAAGTTTGTATTTGATATAATTGAGAAAATTGATAATTGACATAACTATAAATAAATATCACATATTATATATAATTTTAATGTTGAAAAATAAACCAATCTCCTCCCATTGCAAAATAATTTGACCGCCACTGGTAAACTTATTGATTAAATAAATCAAAAACAACCTCATCCCTTCACACTATTAATTATTATTTTCATTAATGTGAGTTTTCAATTTTTTATCGTTTTTCGTGTCTCCCCTTTATTTAAAATGTATAGTTCCTTTTATTGTCGCAATATTCATAACTGCATGCACCTACGTTGTATGTCGTTTTATACATAGGACATTGTTTAATGTTTACAAGTATTAAAATACATCGTAATGAGTATACTGGTAATTACTACAAGTACTAACATAGCAATCATCAAATTATAATAGATATTGTCATGGTTATTGTTATGATAAATTTAGTTATAGAAAGTAAATACAAGACATACGACTACAACCATTTAGAAATTATGTTTTTGAAGGTATTTGTTCATTTATATTTATATTTTTATCCTTTTTTTTTGTAAAATATATCTAATCATGTTGTTTATCTGCGACATTCTTACACACTCCTAGACATTTATCGTTGCCAAGCCACCTTAATTATACTAATATACAATATGAATTAATATATATACATGTATAGGATTTAGTACCTACTCTGTATCAATTATTATATACTGCCGTTGGCGCCGAAACGAACACACCTTAAGATGGTGCGACGCCCTACTTCCTGACAAGACACTTACAATCTCTGGTAAAAACAATTACAACCAGGTTGTTTTCGTCTAATTTGGTACTCGTCAGCGCGGAATTAAAACGAAAAATGTATTTCCATTTGTTTTATCTTCTAAGGTGATCACACTATTCGTCAACATTTATTGACCCGAACAATAGGACGATAAATCATTTTTTTAGAGTCTCGTACAGTTTTCTATACATAGGGCTCGTTTAATTATTTCATTAGATAAAAAATTCATCACAGAAACAAGCGACGAATACATACTGAATGAAACGAGGAATGTATCGGTTTTACCATGTTGTGTATTTTTTTTTTGTATGTCTATGTATACGATTCGGATCAGAAGGGTAGTTGCGATCATCACGGTTATAAAAGATTTCTGATAGAAAATATTGTACAGTAAATACTTTGGCAGGAAATGCCTTACGAATTTCCAATAATTTTCTCTGCATATCGGTTTTTAACAAAATTGTAAATTTTGTTTTCATCAACTCAAAAAATAATAAGTGAAGAAATTTAAAATAATCACTGAATGATTATATTATTGATTGTTATATCGATATAATTTTCAAAAGCAATTTTAGAGCAATTTAAATAAAGTTACAAATATCATTAAATCATTAAAAGTTCAATCAATTTTATAAAAAAATTTAGTTTGCTGTTCCACATGATCTCTTTCACTCATAATTCTTATAGATTCTTTTAGATTCTAAATGAAGTGATGGAATCTATTGGTTTTACAATAATGTGTGTTTTTTTTTTTATTTATTTATTTTTTTATTTTTGTGTCTGACGACACCTTTTTTGGCAGTAAAAATGCTTCGATTTGCTTATGTAGCAACTTTTCTGAAAGGGAAGTGAATGTAGATGGTACTTTGGCTAGTCTAAAATCCAACTTTTAAATATTTTTTAAAAAAATCGAAAAAAACGATAAAAAAATTACGAAAAAACGGAAATTTTTACGCAAAATCACGTTTCTACAAATCACATTTTTTTAAAATGCTCTAACTCAAAAACCAAAAATCGCAACATTTTGAAATTTTCACCAAATCCTTATATTGACGTTTTCTATACATGGTTAGGTTTTCAAAGTATTTTGACATATTTTGACTTTATTTATAGACAATTTAAATTTTCGATTTTTGTAAAATTTTTGTTTTTAAACATCTATCAAATTTAATTGGCAGACCGAAAACTCTTGAAAATTTAATTAAAATTCATAAAATTTTTTCTGTTCATACTTAAGGTTCAAAATTTTCACACTAGGTTATCTATAAGCTACTCTTCAAAAATCTTTAAAAAAATTTCTACCGGACTTAGAGGAAAAATTTTTATGACTGTTTGAAATTTAAATATTTACGAAATTGCATAAAATAGCGATTTATTCTCAAACGATTTTAAATATTTGTTATAATTCAAAAAGTATAAGTCGCAGATTATTGAAATTTTTACCAGCTGTTAAGATTGGTATTTCCTTTATGTCAAAATTTTTCAAAATATAATATTGATTTTTAAGCCACTTATAGGCATTTAAAATATTCGATTTTTTTACATTTTATTTTTATAATCGGTGATAAAAAAAATTTGGCTCCAACAAAATACTTGAAAATTTAATAGAAGATTCCACAGAAGTAGTTCTTAATGTCATTAAAAAATGATTAAAATCCATTGACACAATTTTTTTTATAAGCGTTTGAACAGCGAATATTGACACAAAATTACATGTAAAATATAATATAATGTATAATATTCTAGACTGACAAATGATATCGGTTTTTTTAAAATGCTCTAACTCAAAAACCAAAAATCGCAACAACTTGAAATATTCACCAAATCTTTATATTGACGTTTTCTATACATGGTTAGGTTTTCAAAGTATTTTGACATATTTTGACTTATTTATAGACAATATAAATTTTCGATTTTTGTAAAATTTTTGTTTTTAAACATCTATCAAATTTAATTGGCAGACCGAAAACACTTGAAAATTTAATTAAAATTCATAAAAAATTTTCTGATCATACTTAAGGTTCAAAATTTTAACACTAGGTTATCTATAAGCTACTCTTCAAAAATCTTTAAAAAAATTTCTACCGGACTTAGAGGAAAAAATTTTATGACTGTTTGAAATTTAAATTTTTACGAAATTGCATACTATTGCATTATATTTCAATTTTTTTTTCATAAATCACGGCTATAGAAACTATATCTATATCTTTATCCGTGTTATTAATACACCTATGGTGTATATACATATACATTGTATATATCTGTGTTGTTAACAGTGTTTCAAAAACCGAACATAACCTAAAAAAAAATTTTTATATAGGTACTCTATGTTAATATAAGGTATTATTATAATAACTACATGTATTGTTTTTAAATAATTTAACTATGTCAGTGAATGTAACTGCCAACCCATCTTAATTGAAAAATATATTTATCGTTTTAAAATAAAATATACTTTTTACAATATTTATAAATAACAATGTATTATATCCTAGACAAACATATTAACTCCGTTCAGAATCGTTATTCTTATACAATGATATCTATCATTGCATTCAAATTTAACAAATCCATTGTAATAATGACCTATCCTATGAACGTTGTGCACTCCACCCCCAACTGTACAGCAGAGCGAGACCCATCCGGTTCTTTTTTTTTTTTTAGAACAATAAAATATTGGTTTCAACTTCAATCCCTTTATCTCATCCAACTGTGGAGTCTCAACTGACCTAGAAATTTCGCCCTTTTTTCTTTTCTTTTAACAAAAAAATTTCAAATTATCAAGTGACTAAGAAATGTACAATAGCTGTTAAATGCATAAAGACGTGTTTACCGTATAATTACTTTCTGATTAATAAATTTCATTTATGCCATAAACTAGACTAAAATCTACGCGATGGCATTGCCTACGAGTTGTGGCACAATGTAATACACAGATTTAAACTAAGTAAAAAAGATTTTCAATCATGTACGCAAAATGAGTTCAGCTAGCTGGATTTTAAAATAATACCGGTTTTTAATACTGCGTATCTTGATACATAATCCTCATAAAAAATACTTATACATAAAAAATACCGGTGCACGTATTCAATTTTATCAGTTTTCAATATACGTTCGTAAATCATATTTTAATAAGTGATTATATAGCTCATTGGGGTGTTTTTTATACGTGGTTTCTTTTTAATTTTATAAATTAACAAGCATATAAATAAAAAGTTACCTTTGTTAGAATCATATTTGACCAACTGTAAAATATATTCAAACTTTGTTATGCCCTGTTACTAAACGTCCAATTATTTAAATCACTAAAATCAACATCTAAACATTGAACAGGTGTTAAACAAATAAACGCAAGACAAAAGCAGTAATAATATATATATTACATAGTTGTCTTACTCCTAATTAATAATTTTTTTAACATTCCAATGACAAATTTGCAGACCAATACCAATATAAAGCTAATATATGTATATATCGAGGTATATATATATATATATTTGCAACAATTTTTATAAACTTGTTAATCCAAACTTTTGTTCCTGAAGACAGAATACTAGTAGGTAGCTGGTACCTATCATTCAAAATACATAACGTTTTTCTATTGGATTGGTGAATAGTTTATAGGATAATTTACCCGTTATAAACGTATTTACTTTATTTGAGATCAAATGTAATTAACAAATAATAATAAAGAATATGTAAAATGTTCATACTGTATAGTGAATAACACGACAAATTTTACATATATTTTATTTTATTTAAGCTTATTCATCAATTTTTAAAAGTTTGATAAACATATAAAATCAATGTAATAACATTTAATTTCTCTTGTTTCTATAAACTAACAAATTTAAAGTATCCATAGAGTATTCAGTGCATATGTACTTATTTAAAAACAATTCATTTACCGTTTGATTCAATTGAGTGAATATCATTGTTTATGATATCGACAATTTTTGATTGGTATCACCATAGCGAAAACGATGTTTAGCTAATCAAATAGGTATCTCTATTTAATATAAAAGTGGTATTTAAAATAAAAAAATATTCAAATCTAATTATATTTTCAATTAAATATAGTATAAATATAAGTTGTGAAGAAACCATGTGAATAGCAATTTCCCAGGAGTTATTGGTCTAGGTTAATTATTATTTTTAGGAGTTAAGTTTATTTTGACCTTTCTGTGAGGATTTAAACCTAAAATAACCTTGTATTTTTTTACTACTTCATAGTTATTTTAAATCATAATTTATTTTGGTTTTTTTAAATATTTATTTGTGAAGAAAATAAACAGTGATGATAATAATTGAACTTTAATGATTAAGTATTTTACATATAACTAAAATTTAATTGTACATTGAAAGTAATTCTTAACGCAAATCACAGGTTCATAATACTAACATACACGTACACATAAGAATAAAAATAATTTGTCATTTGGGAAACGAAAAATAGGTTGATAATATAATGTGAGAAAAATATCTGCATTACGTAGTTTTTCAATACAAAAAAAACTGAAAACCAAACAAATTAGGTTACCTACCTACTTTAAAAAATATACTTAGAGTATAATTATAAATGATAAATCTATAATCTTTATACTAAATACGCGTTTTGTCGAATCGTTCATTCATAAATAATAATAATAGAGGACTCTGTATGCTTGTAGTTCCAAGTTTAGGTTGTAAAATAAAAGCAACATCAAAAAAATTGGACAACGAACCAAATAAATTCCTAGGCATAAATTACCTGTCTGCATATAACGTTTGTGTATTTATCAAAACAAAACCGATTAAAATCGTTAAGTAGTACAAAAGTTTTGCAAGAAACCATTATTGTTATATACATTTATACAACGTTCAAATATTCGGTAGGTTGATCGTGTGTGTAAGATTAAACGTACTGACACTTTGACACTATATTTTACCCATTATGAAACTCTGTAGCTGCCCGATACATATTGTCTGTGTCGGTGTACATTATATACAAATAATACAATATACTAACATAGACGTATAATATCTATGTGTGTACATAATACTGTCATATATTGTATAGAGTATTTATTACGAATATCATTTGTGGAGGTGAAAAAACGCCCCTCATATTATTATTATTATTATTATTCTGATTTTTATTATATGGTTAATTAATTACATGTTTACTCGGTGTTATAAATTGTATTGTCATCCAAAGAGAATATAGGAGTGCATTAGATGCACATCGTTAAAAAATCAATAACCTATAGGCTATCCACCTTGTAGATGATTTTCAATGGGTGTTGTAAAAGTTAGGTTAGCAATTATTAAGTTAAACATAAATGAAAACGCGCGTCTTACTACTAAAAAAATTATATCGCAGAAAACACTTACTTTTGAGCAGTACGTGATGGACGACGGTTTGGTCATTCTGAGTGCATGGGTAAATGCTGTAAAATTCAGCGCGCAATGCCACCACTTCGATATGTGTAGGTGCCAAGTAGCTTACGCGCGATGTACAATTGTCAGAGATATCGGCTCTCTCTTGGACGTCGTCGATCGTGAAAGATGAGAAAAAAAATTTTATCACAGTTCACTACTATTACGTGGCATGTTGTGTATTATAGTTTATTGTTGAAAAA
The DNA here is from genome assembly GCA_034509805.1 of Sipha maydis. Lineage (NCBI taxonomy): Eukaryota > Metazoa > Arthropoda > Insecta > Hemiptera > Aphididae > Sipha > Sipha maydis. Next base: position 26,212 of record JASXSY010000396.1, on the reverse strand, counting down.
AAATACGCTGTCCTCGGTTTCACGAATGATGTATCAATTCGTTTTTTTCCTTCAGATCGTAAGAGATTGACTGTTTTCGTTTGACGGCAATTTAGACTGGTTAATGGATTATGACGATGACGAGAGAACAAACACAAACAAATAAATGCAAAAAAAATAAAACAATACGGAAATGTGTGTTTAGTGACAATAACGACCGCGGTACGTTGAACAAAATGTACAGTGTACGACGCCGTGGATCTGGTGGTAAGACGGTTACTGACGCCGTCCTGCTGCTGCGGTAACTGCCGGCTGCTTCTGCTGGTATTATTACATTGTGTATTATTTTCATTCTTGGCGGGGAGACAGGTATCTATATGCCCCGTGGAAAGAAGTCGCTGAACGTTGTATACAGTATACACATACATACACACAGACAAAAACACACACATACACACAATAATGGTGGTCAATGCACTTTGGGTTTTGTCCCGCGAGTTCAGCCCGATAAAATACACACACACACATACAAACATATGCACATACATACATATATATATATATATATATATATATATATATATTTGAATGTTTAAGTGTATGTGTAAAATAACTACACATACCCGTTCCCGCAATTATTTTGTATAATACATACACTATGTGTATATCTACACACAAATCTAATAATATATTTATATTTTTGGATTTAACGTGATATATTGAATCGAAGACCAAAGATTTTTTTTATCATAATATTATATACTAGTGTTGTGACCAGGATTTCTTAAGCTGTAGGGGTTGCTGAATACCAAAATAATATATTCTCATTATTAATTTTACATTGTTAAATTTAAAAAGAAAATGTATAGATATATGCTATAGATTAGCGGTTCTCAACCTTTTTATATTCGCATACCACCTTCACAGTTTGAAAATTTTCAGGTACCTCCGTTTCACGTCCAACCAAAAATTTGAGATATTTTTGGTTTTGAAACCAGTTTTTAGAGCCGTGTCTTTACAGATTGTACACTTTTATAGCTGCTATCTGGGACAAAAAAGAATCATTTTAATTTCATTGAATATTTATTATATTATTTATTACCTATCTGTTATGTATGTTTAATGTATAGTTTTAATTGTTTCATGATTTCTCTACAAGTGTTGTAAAGTATCTTATCAATCGTAATTCATCGCTAAAAGTAAGCTTATCGAATGGTGTGTTAATAGTTATATAAACATATTTTTTTTGTTGGTAAAATCGCTAATTTTAATGTGAACTACTGTAGGTATCGTTTAAGTGTTCGCACATACATTTGGATTGTGAATGATTTGTATTGCATTATCGTGTTAATGTTATATCGTAATATCGACCACAATTATTCCTTGGATGATGATGGGAAAATGTTTACCTAAAAGCCAACCGCTACCGTTTGCTTAGCATTGTACTGTAGTGCTGCACCTACTCCATAAAATATCTATAGACAGATGGGTACTACGGAAGCATTTATATATTCATATTGTGTTCACGGAGGTGAACGTAAATATTTAAAGACCCGAACGGTAAATGACGGAAGAACGGACGTGACGAGAATGAAGCATATTATTTAACATTTCATTATAGGTCGAAGAGGGTGTTAGTATTTTTTTTTTCTTATAATTTTTCATTAATCTCGCTTTTCCAATTTAATGGCAGCTAAAAACTTGTTTTCCGTTATCATTGATACCTACACAGTGTTTTAGTCTTTTTAGCCGTCACATATATTACGTATAATATTTTAACAGGTTACTGCACGTTATAACACCATGATGTCGAATGATTAATGAGTACCGAGTGACCTATAATACTTCAAATAACAATTTATGTACCATCTAGTTGTTCCATATTTAGCACCAATAAAATCAAATACGAATACAAAATTATAATCGATAACCGTGTTTTATTTATACAATAATAATATACACGAAATAACAAATAATATGCGGTTGGCATTACAAATAATAAGCGTGATACATCTCTTATAATATATTGTGTATGGACTTATAATATTATATATTTCCACCGAGTGTAGCTAAATAATCCCATTGTTGTGTACTCTTGAGTTTATATAAAATATTCAAACGTTTCTTTTTTGTTATATATTCTTTTTTGTTTCTAATGTGGGTCAAGATGAATTATAATTTAAACGTGCAAAAATATAATTAGGTGTATAACTGTGAAACATTTTAAATAGTATAAATTATAATTGGGCGCACAATATAATACGCATTGTACATAAAAACATATGTAATGTGTAAATCTTATTAAATTGTAGTGTTTAATACTTATGCAACTATATCGAGTATTACTGTTAAGCCTTACTGATATAAAATGCACAAAACAGTAAAACTTATATAATTAGTTTTAAATAATTTGATATTAAATGATTAAAATGTTTTGTAAAATTTAAAAAAAATGATTTTTATTATTAGCTTACCACCACGATTTCGTTAATTAAATTGCAATAGTAATACAATATTTTATAAACCAAAATTAATTTCTTCATCTTATTTATTACTTAAATATGTAACTTATCAATATAAATAAAAATAATTTTCTATCTACTTTATAGTTTTTAATGTTATATATAATTCAATATTTGTATTAGATAAGTATATTGTTGATTTGATTTTACTTTTTACAATTTAAAAAAAAAATTAATTATATTTATCAACTCTGGAGATATCACGTATTGTAAATCTTCGTGGGTCGCTTTGTGTATACATTTATTTTTATATTGTTTGTTTGTTAATCAATTAATTTTCGAATGCATGATATTTGTAGCTGATACTAAACAGGATTTTAAATTCGCAACTTTTCGGAGACTTTAACGCATTGTTGTATATTTGTTACAGTAATATTATGTTGGATTAAATGTATTATCATTTATATTAAATTTAATCGTTCAACACTTTAGAGTATAATAATTTCATAAATATATGATTATAACAATAAAGTAAAAAAAGAACCGGATGGATCTCGCTCTGCTGTACAGTTGGGGGTGGAGTGCACCTCGTTCATAGGATAGGTCATTATTACAATGGATTTGTTAAATTTGAATGCAATGATAGATATCATTGTATAAGAATAACGATTCTGAACGGAGTTAATATGTTTGTCTAGGATATAATACATTGTTATTTATAAATATTGTAAAAAGTATATTTTATTTTAAAACGATAAATATATTTTTCAATTAGGATGGGTTGGCAGTTACATTCACTGACATAGTTAAATTTTTTAAAAATAATGCATGTAGTTATTATAATAATACCTTATATTAACATATAGTACCTATATAAAAATATTTTTCTAGGTTATGTTTGGTTTTTGAAACACTGTTAACAACACAGATATATACAATGTAAATGTATATACACCATAGGTGTATTGATAACACGGCTAAAGATATAGATATACTTTCTATAGCCGTGATTTATGAAAAAAAAATTTGAAATATAATGCAATAGTATGCAATTTCGTAAAAATTTAAATTTCAAACAGTCATAAAATTTTTTCCTCCAAGTCCGGTAGAAATTTTTTTAAAGATTTTTGAAGAGTAGCTTATAGATAACCTAGTGTTAAAATTTTGAACCTTAAGTATGATCAGAAAAATTTTTATGAATTTTTATCTACAAAATAACTTGCAAATTATCGTGATTTTTACACATTTTATACAAATTTGAACATTAAGGGCTTATAAAAAAATTTGAGTAAACCGATCACCGATATTTTTTAGTTACGATAAGTTTAACTTATTATAAACCTTGTATTACATTTTCAAGAGTTTTCGGTCAACCAATTAAATTTTATAGCTGTTTAAAAACAAAAATTTTACAAAAATCGAAAATTTAAATTATCTATAAATAAGTCAAAGTACTTTGAAAACTTAACCATGTATAGAGAAGGCCAATTTAAAGATTTGGTGAATATTTCAAGTTGTTGCGATTTTTGGTTTTTGAGTTAGAGCATTTTAAAAAAATGTAATTTGTAAAAACGTGATTGTGCGTAAAATTTTCCGTTTTTTCGTAATTTTTTTAAAAAGTATTGAAAAAGTTGGATTTTTGACTCACCAAAGTACCATCACATGCATTTTTCTTTTAGAAAAGTTGCTGTTTAAGCAAATCGAAGCATTTTTACTGCCAAAAAAGGTGTCGTCAGGCACAAAAAAAAAAAAAAAAAACACACACATCATTGTAAAACCAATAGTTTCCATCACTCCGTTCAGAATCTAAAAGTTTTTGAGAATAAGGAAAATAATTACAAAAAATGTTGCATATGACAGGTAGGTTTATTTGATATAGGTAACAACCATTATTAGTTCCATAAATTATTTATACTTAGAAAGAATATTTGTACTATTTACAAAAATTAATATATTTTTTAATAATTTTTATATGGTATACATAATATTACATACTACGAGTTATTTTCTATATTTATTTTTCCAAAATAGGTATTTAAACAATATATTAACAATCAATATAATAATCAATAATATAATCAAAAATATCCAAAAAGGAGTGCTATCATTTATTATTATATATAAATGATAATAAATGATAGCACTCCTTTTTGGATATTTTTGATTATATTATTGATTATTATATTGATTGTTAATATATTGTTTAAATACCTATTTTGGAAAAATAAATATAGAAAATAACTCGTAGTATGTAATATTATGTATACCATATAAAAATTATTAAAAAATATATTAATTTTTGATACATGGATAAAATTCATTGTGGTATTTAAATTAATGGTCTTCTCCTATGCAGTAGTTCAGTAGTTCTTACTTTAATTAATACTTGTACACTTATATTTTACTTGCTATAAAGTTGTAGAGATGATCACGAAGAAGATGAAGAATATCTAGCATTACTTAAAAAAAAAAAAAACAATTGAAAATTGCGTGCTTGCATGCTGTACGCGTTTCGGTAGACTTCACCATTTTAGCATAATTATAATGTTACTGTGAAAAATATCTTCTTTAAGATTATCCAATGTGTTACGCACCACTCGGTGCGATTGACTTTGATGAGCGACAACAGTGAAACTATTTTAATTTTCACTTTGTGTAGCTAAAATAACAATCAGATCTATATAAATGTTGCACAAAATAATATTATACTAATTTAAGAGCGCACAACGATTACTATATTATACTGTGCAAGTATGCAAATGTATGTGGCCCATTAATTACATGGTTGTGCGATTAAAACAATAATTCATGTTTATTGTAAAATAATAGTAATCCGCATTTTTTATTCTGATGTTTCACTCTCTAAACTAAACACAGATTTAATCCACACAGATTTAAACAATGTATTATTATAAAATTAAAATATTTTAACAACCACTGATTACTTGTATTCCAGTGGTTTAAAGTTTTTTACAATATCATCGTTATTAGTAGTAAAACATTTAATAAATATTATTTCATCTTGTAATCAAATGTGATAGACTAATTGATTTTATAACTACTAATTATTATTATTATTATTATTATGAACTATTTTTATAATTAATGAAAATCTCTCATTGATTTTGCCATATAATACTCCGATGTAGTACTGAGAAAACGACAAAAAACGATAACTTACTACAGAAAAAAAGGAAACCACTGCAGTTTTATAACACGAATGTTTGGAGAAAATAATTCGCATTTTTATTTGATACATATATCAATTTTAAGTCCAAGTGCTCCGTATTCGTTGCTATTTGAATTATATTCAAATACTTTTTAGACATAATAATACAAGTAAATTGTTTTCTTTTAATTTTTTTCGCCATCTATACGATATTAGATTAGAGGCGCGTTGGGTTTCGCAAGGTTTTTATTTTTTGTTTTTGTTGTGCTCACAAATCTATAGACATAGATAATGGTTAATTCTCTGTCAATTATCTCTAAATAGATCAACTGTTTTTAATGATACTTAATTATTTGAATAAGATTTTTTCCAATTACCTACATACTACAGCACACTCTATAATTTTTTCGGAACGAGTCGATTATCAAAACTACTGCCACATGCTAATAAATTGTGTTGACAATTTGATGGTACAACAAAGACCAATTCCCAGTAATTGAAAGAATCATTAATTTATCAAGCACATGATAGCACATTTAGGTACAGCTGTTCAGAACTATTTGCGAATCGAAACAACATGACGTGAGATCAACATACGTAAAAATCAACAAACTATTGATTTTTTTACCGATACCTGGAGGGTAAAGTATTTGAGAAGATATAGATAACTATTTTCAGAAAAAAAATTACTCGAATCGGGCGAGATTGCTGCTGCGGGTGTGTAACGACGTGTGTGAACATGTACAGAATTTGACGACTGATCGAAAACGAGAAGAAAAAAAAACAATAGCCAGTAAACAATACTTGTTTTGAAAACTGTAAAAAAAATAATTAATACATAAAAAATATGTAATAAACATGCATTAAACAATCATTCAAAATTTGATCTGATCTGATCAATATTATAATGATGCATGTAAAATAAAGCAACGACTAACTGTATAAACCTCCGTTTGAGAGTTAATGTCACGTCACAATTATATAATACATAAATGTAATGTGGCATTATCTCTCAAACAATATTTATAATTAATGTATGTTGTAGTATAAAGATTATTGTTTTTTCCTTACTGCCATGCATAGGCGTCCATTAAGGCGACAAAGGGACATGTCTCCCCTGGATTTTCCGTGTATATTATATATTTGTACATAAATATTATAATTATTAACTTATATTAAATTTATTTGGTTAACTAATTTGATAACTTATGGATAAAACTTTATCACGGGGAAAATAATTCTTTGAACTATAGATACTAATTTATAAGCCTATCGATAACAATCATCGAAAGTCACCGATCACACGTGCCCCTCTCTGGAATTTTTATGATTGACGCCCTTATCGCCATGGTTATTGATTATGAACTTTTTTTAAATCAATGGTCGAGGCTACGCAATGCACATTATCGACATATTATGTGATGATGGAAAAGGAAAACAAATGGCGCACATTTGAATCTCATTAGAGCGATAGGATCCTAACAATCGACTAGAAAACATTGACGTCACTTTCAGTTCGCAAAACGTGATGTAGGTAATGAGGTGTGTTCTGTATTGACATTAAGATTACTGAAATGTTGTGCGATTATAGGCAGACTACCGTAGACTAGATTAAAATCTAAACAATACATAATCACAAGAAAATAAATTAACCGTTTGATCGTGGTGTTCATAATTCGCAGTTACCTTAAAATATGAGACTGACATTAGCTGATTTCTAATATTTAGGATAATTATGTAATATTATTTATATTATAATATATAAATACTGCGTTACAAAAATGAGTTGTAGATAAAAACTAAAATATACTGCTAAACGCTTTGTTATTTAATTATAATTGATAAGCATTTTTAAATATATATAATAGTATATAGAAGTAAAAAATAATAGAATGGAACTAATATAAGAAATTTAGTATTATGACTAATGTATATTATGAAATTGCAACACTAACATATTTTAAAATAATAATTAAAACAGGGTACCATTGCATTTTTCTTAGAAGTGATTTTAAAAAGTAAAGACTCACAAAATTATTTATTTTTCGATAAAAACATATTATACACCATAAAATTCTTGTTTACCATTTCAAAAATAAAAAATTGATAAAATGTCAATGAAAAATGCTTAAAAAGATTTTGTTTCAATCCTAAACTATAAAATACTTATTGTTAGAAATTTTAATTATGTAAATACGATTAAGATAAATAAGTAAAGGTATTGTGCAATATAGGTGAGTTTAAAATTATAATTACATAAATTTGAGGTTCAATATGAAATTAATTTTTTTTTATTGAATTGCTAAATAATACAATTTTTATTTCTTATGTATTTATATGTTTCAAGTATACTTTCGATTAAGTATAAGTAATCTATCTATTCACATGAGTATTATTTATAAAAACGAAAATTCACCAGTGCGTAAATAGTGCTATTGACATTTTCTTAACTATTTTAATAAACATCAATTAATTATGTTTTAATTGACTTTACTTAGTCGTTGAAAAATCTAGCAATATGACCCAATAAAATAGTGAACTGTGAATAAGTACTTAACTTAAAATAAATGCATATAATAAAAATAATACCTAATCGGTTACCTAATACCGTCAACTGTTATACATTTTTTTTTTATAAAATATTAAAATTAATTTAAATGTACTATGCACTAACGTATTGTTTTTTGAAAAAAAAAATAATAATGAATACTCTCATCTTACCTAATGATTAAATTAATTTTCATTACGGAAAGCTTAATAAATACATATATGTAATTATTCGATAAATGTATGTACTTTATAGTAAATAATTCATTTTATCGGCTCTTTATATATCGTCCACTCGATCGTTATCACAGATTCATTACCAAATGCACCAAATTCAAAAATATCAATGAATTGTTATTTCATAATTACCTGAAATCGGTCAAGTTATTTAAAAATCTCTATTATGTATATCTTATGACTATATTTTTCATATCTGTAATTATAGCATCAAGTACTGTCTAAAATATTGGTTTACTTTTACCATTGTAGCAGTATTAATTTCATCGCGTCGAATTTGATTGGGCATTTGAAAAACATAATAGCAGGTTATGTCAATTATTGGTTTCAACTATTTTAGACAAATAGAAATCAGGAAATTGGCATGCTCGTCAAATGGGCTTTACCTTTTACTTGTTTTAATTTTATCACTCAATACGAAAACATCTAAGTGAAAACAAAAAGCATATTAATATGAAATCGAAGCTAATTCCTAGCTATGATGCTACTTATTTTTTCATTAAAATAGTTCCGTACTTCGTAATCCTAGTGGTTCTACTGTTAGTGAGATGCTATTTCTGTTAATAGGATATTAACTACCAATTAAATCGATATTGTAATTAACAGTGTTCTAACTAGTGTTCATCTTCAATTCGTTGACAATTATAATTGCTATAATTACGCAAGTCATGGAACTCAGACAGTGCATCATTTTTCCAATTGAAATATTTGAAGAAAACTTATTATTTTTCTGTGTACATTTTATCTTCTCCTGCATGAAATATATCTGCAGTCCTATTAAAATTCATAAACATTCATAATATAGATAACCCAGACAACAATTTCATAATATTAATATTATTGTAACTTTAGTACTTGGTTAAATTAAAAATATTATAATTGTTACATTATAATAACATTATTCGATGTTATAAAAGTAATATTTAATCTAAAATATTTTTGAAATGTGCTATTTTAGTTTTTTTTATAACACTAAAATTTAAATCTAATAAGAATATTTCAATAACATATATTTTCTAACATAATATAATATTCAACATAATCAAATTATTTATCATCATCAGGTTCATTCAAGCTAGTAGAAATTAAATTTTCCATATTATTTTACCATACACCTTGTTCTAATAATATAATAATGAAATATTACACATATAATCGATATTTATGGAACGTACAACCGTACACTGCAGTAAACCTATGTCATTGTTTAAATATTATTATTGTCATCGCGCGTCGTCGTTGTTATCGTCGCTCGTTACCGTCGCCGTCCTCAACTGCACGTCTTGATTCTACTATTCCAGGGAAAAAAACTTATTTTACGGTTAAAAATAGTCCTAAACAAAATCCAACCATATCATTGGTTCGGACATCGACAGTTTATTTTCCAGATACAACAGCTATTCGATTGTCAAGTACACGACGCTGTTGTAGTTTTGTTTTATTTTATTGTTTATAACTACAATATTGTGCTGTCTTTTTAAAAGTAAGTACCCGTTTTAAATATTTGTATTTAGTACCTAGATCACTAGATATTTCTCTATTATTATAGGTATAATAGCGTTGGTAAGGTTAGAGTTAATTTAACTTAGAGTTAATTGTTGACCATGTAAATGACTCGGTATTTGATACCTACATGGGGTAGAGTGGTAGATTATGAGAATACTATACAGTAGACCATTTATGACTACAAGAATACTAAAAAAAAATACTTTATATCAAAATAATATGTTATAAGTTAGGTATTATTATTAGTAATAATGTTTATTATTACATTGAACAATATAAAATATCTTAACTAATAGTTATGTTTCCATTTTTAGTTAAAATATAACTTTCAATATTAGTTTTAATTGCTTTAAATTAAATTACATTTTTTATATTGTAATCTTTTGGTATTGTAATAATTGAAAATTAGTATTAATTATTAATACTAATTATCAGGGTTTGGAACATTCATTCAAAAAATAAATGCATTTACATTCACATTCATAGAGCTTAAAATTGAATGTATTCACATTCAACATTCAATTTTTCAAAAAGAATGCATTCATATTTGCATTATTTTAAGAAAAGAATGCATTCTTAACCACATTCATAAAAAAAAATGTTTTAATTTATTTGAACAAAACATAATATATTAATTTATTTTTTGTGTTTAATAAGGCATTTTATATATTGCATGAACCATATCAATAAACGAGGTAGGTATAGCAAATTGAAATAACTCACATTTTAAACATTAACTTCATTAACAATATTATATAATATTGTATATATATATATATATATATATAAATAAATAAATAAAATATATAATATATAATATATATATATATATATATATATATATATATATATATATATATATATATATATATATATATATATAAAAATAATAATAATTATAATTTAGAACCATATATATTATCATGTTATACAAATTACTAATGAGATGAATGAGAAACATCTTTTGTTTCACAATAAATATTAAATAATATAATAAAGTAGGTATAGAAAGACTTGTCTTTAGTCCACATTAACTATACTTAACTATACTATTATATGTCTATGTTCTATATATTTATGAGTACTCTGTGGTTGACGAGTGTTAGTGAAGGATGACCAACTGATTAATCATACTCCATGTTATTGCTAGAGCTTTACAATACAAAGTAAAAACTATTTTTTGGTATTAAAAATATAATATATTTTCCATGTGATTAGAAAAATAATGCATAATTACATTCAATTTCCATTCATATTTTTTTGTGAAATAAATGGATTCACAATCATAATTCATAATATATTCATATCTTTTAATATTCTTATAGCGGCAATGCAAAGGATGTTTATAGAAAACTTCCCGCCTCCACTGTTTTACATTATAGTTTATAAACAATTATTCCAAAAAATATACATTGTTCAAAAAGTTAATATTAAAATATTATCATTATTATTATTTATTATAAAAATTAAGCAGTAGTTAGACTAATTATTGGGACTGATTAACAATACTAAGATAACGCTGTTAGGTTAGACACATTTATTTGGTAACATTTTTAATCACCTTATTAATTTAATCATATTATTGAATATCAGACCCAATTAGATTAATGATTTAATATAATGTTTCCAGACTTTGAACATCCTGTTTTATATTATACTATGTTTAAATATAGTTTTTTTTGGTTTATGTCCACTACAGTATATATATTATTATATATATACAGTAGTGTCACAAGGGCACTTTTTCGGGGCAATTTGGATAGATTGCTGAATTTTAGAAATAGGTGGCTGATCTATATTATAATCCTAGTTAAAGCTGATGACTAAGCTAAGCTTAGTTGGTATACATTTGACAGTATAAAATACAACTATATTCTATAGGTGATTTATATATTGCCACAAAATTGAATGAGTGATTTTAATGTGATCTGTAATTCAAAAAGTTACTACTGTATAATATATATATACAGATAATAATTAATATTATACTTATTACAACTTATATATTTTAAAATCTTTTTTACAGATGCCCTAAGAACTCATCATAAGTATAAATCAATTGTTGAAAAAGAATTCCATAGGCCATTAGCAGTTTGGTTGGCACATGCAAAATATCGGCTTGCAAATAAAAATGAAAACTAATTTTCTAATACTATAATTTTATTTGTATTTTGTTTAATTATATTTATTATAAATATAATAAAAAAGATTTATGTAAAAAAACAAAAATATGTTTTTTTAATTTTAATGCACTTATATGTTATCATCCTTTTTTCTGTGTATGATATAATGTTTTGAAGTGTAATTTACGAGATAAATCGTATTTAAGTTTATAGTACCTAAAAATAAGCTAACCTAACCTTATACTCTCTAGTAGAGTAAATTTGCGCCGAGGCATTTGAGTAAATTTGAACCAAATTATTTAATAATAAATTATGAAGTACTTATACAAAATAAGTCATTACAAATTAAGCCAATACTGTTTAAATATCAAAAGTATATTCCATTGTATTTTATATATATTATTTAATTCCCAAACTTTGATAAATGTTGTAAGAACATATAAATAATATTTTTGAAACATAATTTAAAATCCATAAAATATTTCAATAATATTTTGAAACTTAATTCTTATATTCTCAAAATATTAAACAATATTATAAACACAATATTATACTTAAAATATTTCCAGAACATTATTGTTATAAGATTATAAAAACGTTAAAAGTGTGGCCAAAAAACCAAGGTAGAACATTCTAACAATATTGGAATGATATTATTAAAACTCAATCTGAACATTCTTATAACATTTAAATTTATTTTAGAATATTAATAAAAACTTCTAGAAATATAATTTTGTTGTCTGGGAATATCCATTATAATTTTTTAAGAAATTATTTTTTTTCGTTTAAATATAGAACATGGTAATATATTTCAATAGTTTATTACTTGTTTTATAATTACATTTTAATTTCGATGTTTGGCTATTTAAAGTAACTATTAACAGGCACGTATCCAGGGAGGTCCAAGAGGACTGGACTTCCCGAAATTTTTATGTACCAACATATAAAATCATAATCTTTATAATTTAAATCAAAATAAAATATTTTTTTATAATATATGTGTTATTCAAAATGTTTTTATTGTATTGCGGTAAATAGGATAAGCAGCTGTAGAACGGTCAAATTTCGAATATTAATACATCGTGGATGTATGTGATGCGACATTTTAACAAATGATACTTTTTTTATTAAAAATGTAGACAACACTACTAGTTACAATAGCGTTAAACGTTTATTTACAACACTAAAGTACTTAAAAATACCGTAGCGTAATAAAACTGGAATTGAGCATTTAATGGGATTTGCTCTTCCATCACTACATTACGAAGTGTCTATCTCTATCGACGAAGTATTGGATTTAATGATTACAAAAAGCAAAAAATGTATATAATTGATATTGATTAAAATTACGTATTAAATAATTGTAGATTGTCTTATATTATAAAATGTTTGCCAGCTTATAAAAAAAAATTAAAGATTCTATGTATTAATCATGTTTGAAAATTGTACTAAAATATATTTTGACTCCTCCAAAAAATAAAATCATGGCTACGTGTCTGGCCTGTAAAAGCGTTTTTAGTTTCATCACAATAGAATAGAAAAAAAATAAACGGTATTATTATTAATATTAATATTCTGTTCACTCAATATGAACGCTCGCAGCAAAAATAAAAATGGTTATCATCTTATTAATGTAAAAAATTCAACTATTGATTATTTGATTTCAATGGAACGGTTTCATACAATTTGGTTATTATCCAATTAATAGAACCAAATATTTTATAGTTCTTACTTATAATGTAAGATATATTTTGTCATGAGTATTTATTGTTGTTCATAATACACAAGACCATTTTCTTTTTATTTATGACTGACGAAAATACTAGTACAACTTAGTTAATTTTATTTTGTATAATTTGAAATCTTTTATAAATGAAATTCAATATTGAAGATTGTGCAGAAACTACTTGGCAATTTGAAAATACATGAGTCAATTAGATATTATATTCTACAATAATATATATATATATATATATACTAGCTGATCCCGTGCACTTCGTTGCTCTTAAATATACCTACTCTATATGACTCCAACTTTGTTCAACTCGTTATTTAATATTCGGTGGATGATGTTCTAGATTTATCTTAAGTTTTCTGCTGCCCGGAATAAAAATTCTGATTCACAGCAGTATATTATCAGGTAGGCAATCTACCTGCGGTAGATCGCGGACCTAGTGCTGTTTGTACATACCTTAGTGTAGGATTTAAATCTAATGAAGTATCAAAGTTATACCAAGTTTGACATAATACGGTGGATTAATATAATCAATTAATACATAATCCTAACTTAACCTTAACGTACTAAAATCTGTAGTATAGAACTGTATTGTTGACTATTTGCATTAGTAATACGAACTATTTCTGTTGCTCCGAACGATGTCATTTGAAAACATGAATTGAATGTTCTAATTGACTTCAGGAACACGTTAGAATCTGGATCTGTACCGATAAGTAAACCGTTCAATGGTTCAGGTGGTGTTTCAATTTCAGGTAGTTGCATCTTTCCTGACGCACAACACATACAGACTGGCTCATTTTTGAATTTGAGAGCATAGCAGTGCGGGCATTCCTTGTCCATAGCACAAATTACAACTTTTGAATGAGCATAATATTCAATATCGGTCTCATACTGGAATGCTAGATGCAGGAATGAATCAGATATAAATGTTCGATGTACCTGTTGGCGTAGTTGGTCATTTGCTCTGCGTGAGTCAACTACGAATCATTTGCACTATCCCACATAGCAAAATAATATTTTCAAAATATTGTTAAAATATAGAAAAACAAAATCAAAATATTTTATTCTATTCATCACAATGTTTTAAAATATTGTGAGAATATAAAGAAAACATTTTTTGGCAGGAGAAAAAACGTTTTTACAATATTTTAGCAAAATATTTTTACGTCGTTTGATTTATTTATTTTCAAAATATATGGGACATAATATTTCTAAAATAATCGAATTCACACATTTTCAAAATACTTGCCACAAAATGTTTCTAAAATTTTTTAGAAAAATATTTTTAAAAATGTTTGTAACCAAATGTTTCTTATATAATTAATTAGATATACTTTAAAAATGTTTAGGATCAAATGTTTTTACATGATACATCCATGATATTTGTAACTGTTTGCAGACAAATATACTTTAACCAATTAACCAATATTCTAATATGACTTATATTTAACATATCACATATGCATATACTACCTATGTTGTATTTTGATGAAAAGAATATATGATAAGGAAGAAGAAATGAGTAGAAGATTTAATTAAGTTCAAAAAAAAAAATATCATTCAATTATAATTAATCGATGGATTTATTAATTTTTTAATTAATGGCATGTTAATTTTTGATCATTTTTTTGTTTTTTTAGTTTTTCTCGCTGTGCAGCTTGAGCCATCCAATTCTTCAATGGTTTCTCTATTTCCATATTTGGAATGTCTGCAAATTTTTTTATAGATCGGACTGCTTCTAAAATTCAAAACAAAAAGTTTATAAATTAATTATAATGTTACATATTACATTTTTAATTTTTACAAATAGAAATTATTAATATATAAAAATATTGTAAGTATATAATGTATATTATATATACATACAAAATATCATCCTTATATAAATAATAAATTAAATAAATGCTTTCATTAATTTAAATTTAATTTAAACTATTTCAGCTATAATGCTGGTCAAATTTTGGAAACACTAATGAACATTTTGAAACTAACTCTTTAAAGTAAAATTTTTATGCAATTTCAAATCTATAAAAATGCTGGCTAAAAATGTTGGAATTATATTTCTACTCAAAAAAGTTAATGAAATAAAAATCATGGGAAATATTCTTGCCTTCTTGCCTTCTTTGCTTCATTCAGAATCTAAAATTGTTACAGACCAATATTGTTAACACCATAAAAATATTATTTTTCTGTTTTCACCTACTTATTTATACATTGCCCAATCTAATAAAATGTTCTAAAGTAACGTGTTTAAATATATAAATATAGTGATTTTTAGTAAGAAAAGTATAAATATATTTTATTAATTTAGATAATACATACATTTGAAACTTGTATCAATAGAAAATATAAAAACAAGATATATAAAAAAAATGAAATAATATGGTTATAGTAGATGAAGTAAATATAACACAAACCATAATACTAATACATTAAAGCTGAATGCAAACCAGCAGTAGCCACATATGTATTATAATATATATTAAAGTAGACAAAAAGTTTATGATACGACCAATTTGTGTAAATCCTAGTAAACAACTTGCAGTATATTTAATCATATAATTCAAATAGTTGACCAAGTATACATATAGGTATAATATGATCTAATGGTGTTAATAATTAAACCCTATAATTTAGTGTAGTAACTATATGTTAACACCATTTAAAGTTAAAAACAATCAAAAGTTCACTAAATAGTATTAATAATAAATAGATAATATTGTATTCTGTCACTATTTAGTTAACTATTTAGTAAAGCTCCTTTACAACAGTAGTTCTAGACAAATTTTTGTATGTATTTTTATTTGTTTTTACTTACCAAATATAATACTGCAACTTTGTAAAGTTGAAAATTGATTTTTTCCCTTAAAACCAATGTAAGAATATTTCATGAGAAATGTGTCACTAAACAATGTTTGCATCATTTTGCGGATGGTTTCTGGCAGAGAGTTGCTCAAAAATCGAGATAAAGTTTTGACCTATAAAGCATAATTTATTCTATAGAAACGTGTTATGCATTAGTATAATTATGTGATACATATAAGTATTATTTTTAATAAACCTAATATATTTAATTATCAAGGTGCATTTTATCTAACTTATTTAAATGTTAAATTTTAACTGAACTTCTTTAATATCTTATATTTATTTAAAAACCTATACATAAAGGCATTTGAACAATGATTGTATTGAATTATTACATATTAAAAATAATACTTGTGTATTAGATGTAGCATATCATAATGATTTTTTTATTTATTAACATTATAAACTATAGTTTATAATGTTAATAAATAAATAAATCATTATAGTATGTATACATACCACAGAATATCTGTACAAGGAATCATTAATTAATTTGTTTTCCATTTTACTAAGATCGAAGTCATTTTCTATTATATTAATGTCTTCATGAGTGGCGAAAGTTTCAGCAAAACTGTTTGACTTTGCTGAAAGCTTGTCATCAATTTTTTCCAGTAATAATTCAAAACCATCCATACGTTTATGTATACATTCAACATCATATTTTAGAGTTGTAAGAGATCTTTTTATGAA
The DNA here is from genome assembly GCA_034509805.1 of Sipha maydis. Classification (NCBI taxonomy): domain Eukaryota; kingdom Metazoa; phylum Arthropoda; class Insecta; order Hemiptera; family Aphididae; genus Sipha; species Sipha maydis. Next base: position 8,896 of record JASXSY010000396.1, on the reverse strand, counting down.
TTTTTTGTAAGCTGAAATAATAAGTACGCAAATCTTATGTTTAATAATAAAAAAATAGTTCTTAATAAAATAGTATAATATAATTATGTATTGAATATTTTTTTTGCTTTTATTTTTATAGTATATCAAATACTTAAAATGTATAGATATATCCACCCCAAAATGTGGGATCCTTTTATTTGTGTTAGTCAATATAGCTTATTATTTTCCAATGTAAGAATAACTATTCACTAGCGTCTACAAATTATCAGTTCTAAGTAAAATTACTATTATGGTTGCACTGGTTTATAAGGATTAAATTTATTTAAAGTACATTAAATATATGTAAGAAATAATTTGGTTAATTTAAGTGAACTTTTTCTTCAGTATATTAATCAATAAACAGTAATAATTATAATACATACATTGATCAGTTGCATTTTCTGCAGCAGTTGATGGTGAAATAAATAAGCCATGTTCTGGAATGTGGTTTTCCTGGGTCGATAATGAATGATCATTTTTGTAAGACATTTTCATTATTTTTTGTGCTGATCCAGAAAATTCAGGAATATCAATGGTAGTCTCTAAATCAATTTCCCCATTACCAGTGGTTTCAGTTTCATTTTCAAGAGATTGATTATTTGAATCATATGACAATGCCGTGTCAGATATATTTCCTGGTCTATAACTTATATCCTTATCAGAATCATCTGCTGTTGATTCTGAAATAAAATACTGTTTAGAAATCACCAATTCTTTAAAATGTATTAAAGTTATGCTTAGATGAAAGACAAATAAAAGATATATAGGTAATATAAGATATAATAGAAGTTATTATTTTTTATTATAATAATAAAATAAATAATTTTGTTTTCTTATCTTCTTTATATTGTATACCTACTCTTGAATAGATAGAAAGTTAAATTATATTACTTCTATCTTTATTATCATTATATTATAGTTATATATTGTATACTGGACAAAAGTCTATACATTGAAGAGATTAAAATAAAATAAATCACCACTAAGACATAACACATAAATTATAAATGTTAAGAAAGTTTCAATACAAACCGTTATCAGATTCTTCTAAGTATATTGGAGGATTTGGTAATTTTGATAAAACTGTTTCTGTGGGTATGTTATTTTTGGTTCTTTTGACAGTTTTTGTAGCCTTAATAATATGATCTTCGTTAGATGACAATTCTGAAGTTACTTGTGCCTCGGTTGCTTTGGACTCAGCTTCTTCAAAGCTAGCTAATAAAATTATAAATTTGCTTATTATTATTATCTATATTATATTAAATATAGATTACTAGTTTTTTTTTGTAATTTTACCAAATAATACTTACCAATGTTGGTCAACATAACCCTTGCCTTATATTTTTTAAAATGTGTTTCATCAGGTTTAATCCTACGTTTAATTGTTGTTTTGGTATCCATTCTATTGGTTTTATTAGGCCATTCACATAAACCATTCTTGAACCAAAAGTTTGGTACAACGTCTACCGTATTATCAGCTTCAAAATTCACAATAGTCCACATACTGTAAGATGAAAGATTTTAAAATAAGTCCATTTTTTTAAAAATATATTTAATAATAAAGAAATATATACAGCATACATTCAATATAGAAATAATGAATACCAAGATGAATATCTATATTAAAATACATTTTATACCACATAATACTTGTATAATATATCTAATAATAAATGATAAAATAATTTAAATGAGTACTAATATTTGTTAATATTTCAATTATAATAATTATTTCAATTTTATTTATCATACATTATAACTATATTAATTATGCAGAATAGACATTGTTATATTTTGTTGGTTTTCAAATTCAAAGAACAATAATTTATTTTTTATATCTGATATTTTCCACTCTTTTATATTTTCCGAAAGATTCTTGACCAGAAAAATGTCGATTTTAGATGATTGCAGCGGAGTTTCAAATAGGTCGTCCTTGATCAAGTACATTCGTCCAGTAATAACCTCTAAATTATTATCATTTGATTTAATAATTGAATCAATTTGAACCACATCACCTTCTTTGGTTAAAATATAGCATTCAGGCTTTTTTGAAGTCAAATTTAGTTTGTTTATAGTTTCATTTTGATCATTGGTATTACTAGGGGATTGTTCTTCGTACCGTTTCACAACTTGTTGTAGCGGTTTATCATGCTTACGAAGCATTCTTTTAAGATTCTTCATATAGTTCTCAAACGGGAAAGTACTGCAGTTGTCCAATGGTCCATATCTTTTATAGTCTTCAGTTAAGTGTAATAACCCGTGTACGTTGTGAGAAACTAAGTGTGATCCATATAACTGCTCAAATGTTTTGACAAAATGGTCTAGTAACTTTTGAGCATAGTTAACAAATTTTTTATGATTGGGGCTTAAAAGAATTCTCATACTGATAGAAAGTATTAAAAAGTTTTGATAACAATCATCAGCTAATATATTTTTTAACTCAACCATACCAGTATATAGTAAAAACTGACGAAGCTCAGTTGCTTTCCAGCGGTTTATTTCTACAAGAGCTCGTGGTTTGCGAGAGAAATCTTTTGTTATACTGTTTATCTTGATATTATGAAGTGCATTGTTTATCTGATTTATTTTCCAGCTAGGTATTCTTACATTCATGGGTCCTTTAGTATTACCCATCCATAAATTAATTAATTTACGCATAACACCTCGGCACACTAAATGCATATAATCCATGGAAAATGATTGAACTATATCTACATTTAAAATTGAACAAATACTTGAAGTTGTAATGGATGTATGATGTTCTTCATGTTTCATTTGTTTATAGTCATCATGTGTTCTAATAGTGCTACCATTTTCTAAGTAAGGAAAACAAACACGGCTTTGTTGATATTCACCTTCAATTGTACAGCGTGTACAAGAAAAAAACCCTGAATGACTTTTAACTTTCATGAGGAAGGCCTTCGCAGGTGCATCACAACATATCACTTCTATTACAACATTTTTCTTTATATTATTAATATAAATACCATCAGATGTAAGGAAAACAACTTCTGAAACAAAATCTTTTAAAAAGTCATCACTATTCTGTGGTTTCTGATGACCGTGATATATTCCAATAGGAAAGACATGTTCATGATGAGGAACTATGTAAGCCAATATAGGCCAAAATTGGCTTGAACTGCTTTTCGATAAAGGCAATCCGTCAACTCCCACAGTTAGTTTAATAACATCAGGCAAAGACAGAATAGATGAATATTTTATTATACCAGCACTTAAACCAAAATGATAGTAATAACCTCCTGGCTCGACATTTCTTAAATTTGTTATTTTTGTAGATTTACACTGAAGTAATGTACGAGAATCTTTTGGTAAAAACGAAAGACCAGCACCATATTTAAGCACTTTAAGCAGAGCATTAAGAGCGTTTTGTGGAATATTGAAATCAGTAGCCCACTTCCTAAGACTTTCATTAACATCACCTTGTAGTTTAGAATTTGTATTTTCAATAGAATTAATAAGTGTGGATTGGGTTGATCCAATGACTTCCAAAATGTATTCTTCACAAGCAGGTATAAGAGGTTGTCGTTGAAAGTTATTATGACTAATTTTTGAAGGTTCAATGGAATTCAAAACAAAAGTATTGGTCGCATTTTGTGTACTCAATTCATTATCATCATCATCAGAACTTTCTAAAGCAAGCAATTCATTATTGATTCGTCTGCGTTTTGTTCTATAGCTTGACGAATTAAACATTTTCAACTGAAAAAAATATTTTTCCTTTTTTCTAGTTAATTATAAGTGTAATTTTAACTACATTATAATAGTTTATGTATAACAACAGGATTATTCATGTTTATTATTGTATAAAAATCTGATAATGTATAAAGCTACGTTATAGTATACATTCAAATAGGTTAAATTGTAAAATGTAGTTCAAATTAAAAATACATAATTCCAACCAAATATATATAATATAGTTCAATAAACTTATAAAGTTGATAATTAGAGGTATTTTATATAAACTACTTACAGAGTAATACAGATTAAATACATTTAAAATTATATTTAAATACTAAATAGTAAATACCTGCTTAAAGTTTTATCTTACCTATAGTTAATATTTTAACTAAACAAAGAACAGAAAATAATGCTAAATTTCAATAAGTAAATACAAAATACAAAATATTAAAAATATTTATAAAAAAATTAAACTATAGAAATAGAATTATATAATACATCCAATAAGTGTCAGTAACAGTCTGCATCTGTTATCAGTTCTGTTTAATTTTATTTTTTTTATAATATTTTAACGTATTTTGAAAATGTTACTCTTTTTACACCATTTTTCGTCTTTTCGACCATTTTTCGCCTTTTCGACCATTTTTCACCTCCGTTACTACTTTATTCACGTAGTTCATTTGTTTTTAAAGCCACCGATATGCAATATAATATACATATATACATAATATTATATACGCGAAATCAGTTCATAGCCTTCCCAATCGCTTCAAATCTAGACGTCGGCCGTCGGTCGTTATTATCGTTTTTTTGTGATTCTCGATTCATTTATAAAAATCTAACATACATAATATTATATACAAACATTTTATTATTACAATGTACATTATTTTTGGCATTCACTTATTAGTAAAGCATTAGATGTGTATTATAGTTGATCGGTAAAATTTGTTGTAATTTCGACACTAGAATGTTTAGTGTTGTGTACATCATGGGCATATCTCTAAGGGGGGGGGGCCTCGGATGTATTATATATTGGGTACTTATATATATGTATTATCAATTATTTATTTATGCCTATTAAAATTAATTAATTTAGTGTATTAACTTTTGTTTTTGGATACAAATTGAATTACATTTATTATAATTCCTATCCAACTGTAAATGTGTAGAAACCATTACCCCATCATTTTTAATATTAAATAAGTGGACTGATTACTCAATAATAGTAAACATTAAAATTATAGTATGATACTATATACCTATACCAATAAAATACAGTTTTAAAGATATTGTATATTATTATTAACAATATTCATATTAAGACTTTAAATAATTGTCTCTTAAGAAATTGTCTCTTAGTAAAATTTTAGACTTATTTTGGAACGTAAAAATAATATAGTCTATTAAACATTAAAAACCGATGTATTTCGATCTAACAAATGATATCTAATAAACATTGACATGTGTGCTGGGTATATATAGGTATTCATTTTTTTTAAGTTCAGGTGAAAACTATTAAATACATTAAACAAAGATTTATAAAAAATACTTCGTTGCATAATGAAAGTTGATGATCAACGTAATAGTATTTAAATGTTATATTGATAATCATATTATTGTTATGTGAAATATGCCAAAATTGATATAGGTATAATAATTCTCAGAAATTCTGGAAACTCGCACAAACATATTGGCTGAGTTAAATCATATTCGTTGTAAATAGTAAATGTTATAATAATTATATAATATATTTAAAATAAAACGTGACTGACTATAACTGATTTACCAGTGACCGATTATCTATACCTACGTATAACTCAAGTCACTAGATGGACCAGCTAAAATTTGGCGTAGGTACATCTGCCTTAATATACCTAATATAATTATAATATAATTATGACGTAGGCATTTGCCGAGAAAGGATTTTTTAAAATTTTGGCAAAGGGACAGCGGCCGCGCTGTTATAGGGATGTCTAGTACTAGTATGTCATGTACTCATATATATCTAATGTATGTTTATAAAAATATCAAATATGAATACGATAAATGGAAATATAAATATTGTGAGTTTTCAATAAGTATAATAATATGATGACCGTATATTTTGAAGATATTTGATGAAAAATAATATTATTATATTTGATACAAATCGTTTTAACGAGGTTTTAATAATATTTGATTTCAAATATATAGTGATCGAATATTTTGAAGATATTTGATGAAAAGTAATTTTATAATATTTGATACAAATCGTATTGAAAAGGTTTTAATAATATTTGATTTCAAATAATTGGTTACCAAATATTTTGAAGATATTAGATGAAAAATAATATTATAATATATGATACAAATCGTTTTGAAAAGATTTTAATAATATTTGATTTCAAATATTTGGTGACCAAATATTTTGAAGCTAATTCAACAATATTTGCATTAAAATATTTAACAGGACACCTTCTAAAAATATTTTGAAAATATTAATATATTCAATTTGCTATGTGGGATTGGATTGGCATTGTTCGTCTGTTATTTGCGCTCTTCTATTTCTCATGTTTGTAGCTGCATTCTGGCGTCTTCTTGGCATTTTTAATGACACAAACAAATAGAAAATATTCAAAGTACTTATTTATGTTTTTTTTTTTGGTTACCTTGCAACGTCGGGTAATTCATTATATTAACCACTAATAAATAAATATTCTTCTCAAATCTTATAACCCCCATAGCAACCATATATAAACAAAAACAAAAATGTCTATCGTAAATCTCAAAATTCCTGTTTGATCACCTCCCGGGGGTGGAATTAGGTCCATATATAAACCCTATAAACCCGCTCCACGACATTCTCTATCATTTAAAAAAAAAATCAAGATAATCGGCCCAGTCGTTCTCAACTGATGCAATTTCGAATTTTTTGTCTCCATTTTTATATATATAGATATAAATTAGATATCACCAGCATTGTTCGAAAAATATGAACACGAGAGACTTAGTAGTTAAATTTCAATGAAAGCATACTTTTTAATATATTATAATTAAAGACTTTGATGAACTAATAAAATATGTGAGAATACTAAAACGTAATTGTACTATTTCTCATGGGTTTGGCAATTCTAATATGGTAATATTATTGATTTAATCATCGCATTGAACTTATGACTCATTAAAGCTTATTAATAGCTTTGTCGATATAATACAATACAAAAATTCTACTAACAATAAGAATCTAGTTTTACAAGACAAATAAATATAAAAATTTATTAATTATTACTAGAACTGGGATTTTGATGAAAATGCATTTTTTTCTGATGTCACGTAGGTCCGTAAGCAGAAAATGTTTTTCAAGTGAAACTGATTTATTTAAAGTAGATTAATTTTGCATTTTTTTTGCTTTTCATGACAAATTTAAATGCATTTTTTTTTGCATGATTGCTATTTTTAGGGTATTATTCAAGTTTTTAGAGCATTTGTCAGAATTTATCTATGATTCTTAAATATTAGGGTATTTGAATACATGTTACGGTGTTTTTTCGCTCAAAACTTACACATTTAGTATGTAATCTACTGAATTTATAAACTAATAAATACGAGCATATCGACTAAGTATTTTAATAAAAAATAGAGCAAAATTAAAATAGTCGAAAACATTTTTCTACTTACAAGAGTCCAAGGATGATCCGTTGACGAAACCGCAAGTTATAAAATAAATTCTATTTAAATAAAGGTTAATGAAATGTAAATATTAAACAAATAGGAACCCATTCCGATATACGCCGTATACTTTCTGATTAAGGCCGTATATTCTAACTGTTGTAGTAAAATCACCAAATAATATAAAGAATACAACTATTAGATTGCATTGTTGCCGATTTCGATTGACGATAATGTACTGTAGGTTAGATTATATAACAATAAAATAGTGCTGTATAACAATAAATTAGTGCTGTAATCTCTGTATTTAATATAAAATTTCCAGCCGTCGCACATTGCCGTATGTTATGTGTACTGCTTACAACTGCTCATTTAAATAGATTTGCAATTAAAATAAACACGTACCTTTTTATTGATCGACTGGATATAACTTATATCCATATATGTAATACGATTTACGAATTACTTTCAATGGCAAAATGAAAAATGAACGAATGCACACACTACACAGTATTGAGTATAATGTACATGAAAAAACACAGAAAAAAACAAAATGGATAGTAGAAAGTAGTCGAAAAGGATTTCCTCAGAGAAAAGATGACCTTTTAGTCAGTGTAAAACAATATTTAGAGAAAAATGAGCGAACTGCTATTTCAAAAATAACTATCCTGGTAATTTTGTTGTTAAATAGATGTTTATATTATTATAACCATTTAATATTCTTTTTATAGGTATTGGCTGGTACAAATCTTTTATGAAGTGTCATCCAAATATATCTGTCAGGACAAGCAAACATGTAACAGTTGCAAGTGCTTGTATTAGTGAACAGGATATAAGAAAATGGTTTGAAGGTATTCAACATTATTTAAAAGAAGAAGGATTGTATGATATATTGAGTGATCCAACGAGAATTTTTAATGGTGACGAAATCGGGTTTTCCTTGTGTCAAAAGTAGTTTTAGCTCCCAAGGGATGTATGGATGTATACGAAGTCTCAGTTGGAAATTCGAAAGAAAATTTGACGGTTATGTTTATATTTAGTGCAGTTGGAATGATGTGTCACCCGATGATAGTGTATAACTACAAAAGACTTCCTCAAAATATTTTGAGCTCAGTACCGATTAAGTGAGGAATCGGTCTATCTGATAGTGGTTGGATGAAATCAGAAACGTTTTACGAGTTTATTGCAAATGTTTTTCGTCCTTTTTTACTTCAGAACAATATAAAACTACCTGTAATTTTATTTGTTGATGGACATAAAAGCCATCTCACTTATCAACTCAGTACACTTTGTTCTGACTTCCAAATTATTTTAGTTGCCCTATACCCTAATTCGACTAGGATCTTACAACCAGCCGATGTAGCTGCTTTTCGCCTACTCAAAGAAGGGTGGAAAAAAGGAGTATTTGAGTGGAGGAAACAAAATGGTTCAATGTTGGCTGTAACCAAAGTAGATTTTGCTCCAATTTTACATAATGTAATAAAATATACCATAACACCAAACATACTCAAAAATGGGTTTAGAG